>AWOL01S0144926.1:0-12377 GCA_000715115.1 Nicotiana otophora
AGTGCCAAAGACTTGTTTCTAACCATATCTAAAAATTGAAACGGGTTGAAAATGGGGAGCTCACATCCATTAGGCTTCCACCTCCACTTCAAGTAATCAGAATCCGGTCTTCCATACTTGATACAATTTTGGTGCTCATGGATCGCAAAACAAGTCATATTCGTATAATATGGAGCATCCGGATTCCAAACCCATTCTCCACTGAAAATATCGCATGTTTCTGGCTCTTTAATCTTTATTTTCTGCTCCTCAGCATGGTATGTGGGTGATATTTCAGATGGATATTGGGTTACTAAATCTACTGGGTACCAATTCAATGGGTGGTAAAGAGGGATAAGACCCAGAACTATAACTGCTAAAACTAAAAGTATGAATATTCTTGGGGTTCTTTGAGTTGAAGTGGAGTATTTCCCAAAGGGAAGCTCCATTTGTGGGAGCTTTCTTCAATGGAGGGTTGAAAAGGAAAGTATAGATGGGAGAAAGGAGCAGAAAAGTATAAGATGTTTAAAATACGTAGTGGATGTAATTAAAGGAGGACCAGTTGGCACATGTATGTTGACTCTGCAAACGCGCTAGTCCTATATTATAAGATTAATTTTTCTTGTTATTAAGTACTAATTCCACCTTAGTTAACACTTAACAGCCATGTTTTAAATCTTAATCACTGCAGATCCATGATTTAAAAACCAATAAGTACAATTTAATTATAGCACACGTATATATGTGTATAATTCACTGTCTCTAGACTATAGAGCACATTCTTTTAAGGAAAAGACTCAAATTTATTCTGATATTCGTAAAATTAGTTATTCATAACCTTCGTTAAATAATTAAATGTACTGATCCAAAAGTTTAAAATAGTAAAAAGTTCTTACAGCCTAAAACTACTCATATGTTACAAATGACTTTTAGCTCTCTGTCACGAAGTAAATGCTGATATGTGAAACCTAGGCAGAGACATTAGAGGGAAAAAAAACTAGACGGAGAATGGGAGGAAGGAGAAATGTGGTGGTGCAATATGCAATGGCGTTGGTACTAGAATAAGGAGTGGAATCTTGTCGGTGAGTTTAGGTGGCTCATATGTGCCACTAGTGTTCTAAATCAATTTGGCATAATGAGTGGTGGCTGATTAGTTGTCGCCAGTAGATGGGTAATTGAGGACACGTTTGTATAATACATTTTTTTGTCCCATCACATAGAAAAAAGAAAAAGAAAAATACGAGACAATATTATAATGGATTTAATTTTTATGTATAGTGTATGGGTCAAAATCCACCCTTAGAATATTCAAGGCGATATAGCATCACGGGAAGAATCCTCAAACTATCACTTATCAAGATGGTCCGAGAAGCCGTAAGGCCCGCGATCGAAGAGTCGATGAAAGTCATAGTCAAGGTGTCAACAAGGAATCAAGGATTGAGGTCGAAGTCGAGGTCGAGTACGTTCAATAGAACTGTAACGGCTAGTTTTCAAGATAGGATATCAAAGAAAATATTCATTTGGACATTCTCTACACTTGTACTTTTAGAGGTTTCTTGGAAGTATGTCACATATAAATAGAATAAGAAACAATGATAGGGGGACATTCATTTGTGAGAAAAGCACTTTGACAAAAAGATTCGGTCTTCACTCGATACGAAGATCTACTTTTCACTAAAATTCTTATCCACACTTTACCATCAGATCCGAGAAATTCTTGATTATTCAAGTATTTGTCTTTCAATCATTGTCAGGCGGAAGATTCATTTATTCCACTTTTTATTGATTGAATCAATCCCCTTATCTACTTAAATGTCATTTATTATTGCACATCGAATATTATATGTTACACCACTGTTCTTGATTTTTCAGGGCATTTATCACGTGGTGCCTTTACTATCCTCTTGAACACCTATCAATTGCTTTTTTTTAATATTAAGATCTAAGGATATTATTATTAACTAGGATTAACCTTTGTTTATATAAATTTAATTATTTGAATCAAGATTTATATTTTTGGTCAAACAATTTGGCGCCGTTTATGGGGATTTATTAGTTAAATGTTTAGTTTCCGCTAGATCCACAACTAACACGAGTCACTAACGTACAAAACCCAAGATCTCATTTCTTTGTGTATACAAAACCCTACATGGAAGGTAACCGAGAAGAAAGGACGAGAATAACAAGTGACCTCTCAACCAACCTCATGAACGTCATCAATGAAAGCATATATTAGGACGGCATCAACCATATATCAGGACAGCCGCCGCCCCCTCCCCTCGCTACGAAGAAGTTCCATCCAGACCAAGGGCGGGAACTCATCGGAACGACAGAGGTATGCCCCCTATTATCTGCTCACATTTTTGTATGTCACCTACAGATATAGTCTACGCCCTGGAGAAGCTCGGGCCAAAAGTGAAGTGGCCGCCAAAGATGAGATCTGACCCTAATACCATAAAATCTGATGCCCTCTATGAGTTCCACCAGGAACGAGGGCACAAAACTGAAGATTGCATCGCCCTAAGGCAAGAAGTCGTGAACATGTTACGACAAGAACACCTTAAATAACTGCTAAGCAATAGGGGAAGAACCAATTTTGCCAGAGGACGCGAACATCAAGGGCCACCTAAGCCACCCTCACCAGCTCGTACCATCAACATGATCATCGGCGGCGACGACGACGCCTCTATCAACAGCGAGAAGTTTACCACTACCCACAAACTCAAGTGGTCTATCACCTGCAAATGGTACGACGAACTCGAAGAAAGTATCATCTTCAACAAGTCAGACGCCGACGGTTTGGGTTTTTCTTATAATGACGCCCTCGTTATTACTCTGTAAATTTTAGATACTGATGTTAAACGCATTATGATAGATGACAAGAGCGGCGCGTGCATTATCCATCCCCGAGTACTTACCCAAATAAAACTCGAGGATAAGATAGTACCGCGCAACATCACTCTAACTGATTTTCACAATGCAGTTGAACGAAGATCACGAAAATTACACTCCTCGTTCTAGCCGGTGGCGTAACTCTGGAAACAATATTCCATATCATGGACCAAGATACCGCGTACAACACCATAGTAGGACGACCGTGGATACACCCCATTAAAGTCGTCTCCTCCAGCTTGTACCAAGTCGTCAAATTCCCAACTCCGTGGGGAATATTCAGTATACGAGGGGAACAACGTGCATCCTGGGAATGCTACCGAATTACCTTAGACAGCACGGCCACCCAACAAAGAAAGGACAAAGAAAAAGAGGTGTAGCAATCGGTAGGGTCGAGGTCGGAGCATGATATGGGGACGACAGCAAAGACCCCGACATGGTCGAAGCTGCAAGATCGACCATAGAGGACCTCGACCCCGTTCAATTAGACCCAAACGACAATAGCAAGAAGGCCTATATCGGTTACAAACTTCAGAAGCCAGGTAAATTCAGTCGTTTCTTAAAAGCTAACGCAGATTTACTTGCTTTTAGCCATGCATATATGCCAGGCATACCGAAGGAAATCGCCACGCACAAATTAAATGCCGACCCATTCCACTCCCCTCCAGTGAGACAGATCATGCGTAAATTCAACCCCTCAATTAAGGATGTAGTGCGCGGGGAGGTGGAAAAACTATTAGAAAATGGTAATGGTTAAAAAGAAGAATGGGAAATGGCAGATGTGCATGGATTTTACAGACTTGAACAAAGCATGTCCGAAGGACTCGTTCCCGTTGCCTCATATCGATCAAATAATTGACGCAACAGCCGGGTATGAACTACTAAGTTTTATGGACGCCTACTCAGGCTATAATCAAATCCTCATGGAATAGAAAGATCATGAAAAAACTACTTTCATCACCCACCAAGGAACGTATTGCTACAGGGTCATGCCTTTTGGACTAAAGAATGTAGTGGCTACTTATCAAAGGTTGGTAACAAAGGTGTTCAAAGATCAGCTCGGTAAAACAATGGAAGTATATATAGACGACATGCTGGTCAAGTCAAAAAGGGGAGAAGACCGCATCGATCATCTGAAAGAAATTTCGACATACTCAGACGGTACGAAATGAGGCTAGACCTAGAGAAATGCGCGTTTGGTGTAGCCTCGGGAAAGTTCCTAGGTTTTCTAGTATCACAACGAGGGATCGAGGTCAACCAAGACCAAATCAAAGCTATTGAGGGGATACCAGAACTCTTGACAACCAAAAAACATGTCCAAAGGTTGACTGGTCGCATCGTCGCCCTATCAAGGTTCATCTCGCGGTCATCGGATATATGCCAAAAATTCTTTGGCGTACTCAAGAAAGACAACGGCCTCGAATGGACTTCCGAGTGCGTCCAAGCTCTGCGAGAACTAAAAGCATACATGTCATCTCCGTCTCTACTTTCAAAGCCTGAATCGGGGAAACGTCTCCTCATCTATCTGACTGTATCTGAGGTAGCCGTAAGCGTAGTCTTAATTCGAAAAAACAAAGATACGCAGTCTCATATCTATTACATTAGCAAAACACTCGCCGACGCCGAGACGAGGTACCCACACCTCGAAAAATTAGCTTTGTCCATAGTCGTAGCTTTACGAAAGCTTAGACCATATTTTCCCTTAAGAAGCATTTTGCATAAACCCGAGCTATCGGGAAGGCTGGCCAAATGGGCCATTGAGCTAAGCGAGCACGATATCACGTACCAGCCATGAACGGCGATAAAGTCAAAATAATTCCTGAAGTCGAACGAGAAGCCGTCCAAACTTCCCTTCAAATATAAGACCTCTGGGTCCTATACACCAATGGTGCATCCAACGCTTCGGGGTCCGGACTGGGACTCGTACTCGAAGTCCCCACAGGTGATGTAATTCGCCAGTCCATAAGGTGCCCGGATATGACTAACAACGAGGTCGAGTATGAGGCCGAAATTACAAGGTTAAGACTAACACTCACTTACAGAGCTAAACGACTAAAACTACGTTGTGATTCCCAGCTCGTAGTCAACCAAGACATAGGGACTTTCCAAATCAAGGAACAAAGATTGCAAAAATACCAGACCGAAATATGCAAGCTGCTGTCCGAGTTCGACGAATGCCAGTTTGACCAAATCCCACGAGCACATAATGCCGAGGTAGATGGCCTCTCTAAGCTAGCCGCAACCACCAAAAGCATCACAACCGGAGACAAAAACGTGGTTCACCGCCTCAACGCATCACTAGAACAAGTTGAGGTAAGAACCATAAACTTAACTTGGGACTGGCTCAATCGCGTTATCGCATACTTGCAGGACGACAGGCTCCCAGGCGATAAAAAGAGGCAAAGAAACTGAGAATGCAAGCGGCCAAATACAGTATCCTCCATAACGACCTGTATAAGAGAACTTACGTTGGCCCTTTAGCGAAGTGTCTAAGCCCAAAGAAAACTCGGCGCGTCTTTGAAGAAGTCCATGAAAGACATTGTGGGGCTCATTCCGGCAATCGGGCATTGGTCAGATGCCTCATACGGGCAGGATATTACTGGCCCACCATAAAAAAAGAGATTGCAGGCTTCGTAAAAAGATGCGAATAGTGCCAAAAGTACGCCCCAATAATTCACCAAGCAGGCGAACATCTCCACTCGGTCACCTCACCTTGGCCATTCATCAAACATGTAATGGACATCATGCCCCCCTCCCAGCAAGGCGAGGTAATGTACGATTCCTTTTGATTTTAACTGACTATTTATTTAAGTAGGTGGAAGCAGGAGCGTTCGCACAAATATGGGAACAGGAGGTAATCACCTTTATATGGAGAAATATCATATGCCGGTTCGGCCTCCCTGAAGAAATCAGCTGCGACAACGGATCCCAGTTCACGGAAAAGAAAATCACCGAATATTTAGAGAAATGGCATATCAAAAGGATACTCTCAACCCCGTACCACCCTGTGGGCAACGGGCAAGCAGAGTCCTTCAACAAATAGATAGTAAATATCATGAAGAAAAAGCTTGAGGACTCCAAGGCACTATGGCCGGAAGTACTACTAGAATTATTGTGGGCATACCGAACAACTCCGTAAATGAGCACAGGAGAGATGCCCTACTCTTTGGTTTTCGGGACCGAGGCAGTAATACTAGTTGAGGTCGGAGAGCCCAGCCTAAAGTACTCCCATAAGAGCGGCGCCAGCAACGATAAGAGCAGAAGGCAAGAACTCGACGAAGAGATATGGCCTATATAATAATGATCGCCCAAAAACAGAACGCTATTATAACAAGAAAGCAAAGGTCAGGCCTCTCAAAGTCGGGGACTACATACTGAAAGCTAAAACTCAAGCGAGCAAAGATCCTAGGGAAGGCAAGTTGGGAATAAATTGGGACGGTCCGTACAAAATTACAGCAAAAGCAAATAAATGATTATTCCAACTAGAAACAATGGAAGGAAAGCTACTACCGAACAACCGGAATATCAGCCATCTAAAATACTTTAACTTCTAAGAGAAAAAGCGTCCCCCAAGTCGTACTCTTTTTTCCCTCACTTGAGTTTTTTCCCAGTTGGGTCTTCTCAAGGAAGTTTTTAACGAGGCGACGAAGGAAACACTCCAAGTCGAAGTATGCGAAGGCAAGACTGTGGTTACTATTTCATTGCTCGACCTCTCAGTATTCTCTAGATCGACCAGTGAAGGGACTAGATAGACCGGGGCTGGGACTGGAATGCCAGCCAACACCCAAACATCTGTAAATTTTTGCAAGTATGTAACAAACACAACAATGTCAAGGCAATAAACTTTACACTTATCAACACATTTTTCTCGCATTTCGGTTATGTTCGACCTTGCTCGAACTAACATCTACCGGCCATCGGCCATAATTATAATCAGGTTATGTTTGACCTTGATCGAACTAACACCTACCGGCCCTCGACCACAATTAAATTCAGGTTATGGTCGACCTTGCTCGAACTAACACCTACCGGTCCTCCGCCATAATAAAATTCAGGTTATGTTCGACCTTGCTCGAACTAACACCTACCATCCCTCGGCCGATATACACCTTCATCATCGCCCTCAGGTGTGGCGGGATCATACCCGCAAGTAACTCGAGCTTTCCTAGCCTTAACACGAACATCCTCGAGGGCAACCTTAGAAATGTACCCCGCTTTATGCAAATCTCGATACACATCCAACTGAGCCTCGGCGTGAATCCGTTACTCATATAATTCCTGAGGAACACTAGGAAATTATGAAGTATGAGAAGAAGAGGGTTATGTGAGAAGTTGAGCCTTCTCAGCTTCCAATGCGACCACCCGATCATGAAGGAGGGCGTTATCCTTCTCCAGCTCTCCGATCCTCCCCACTAGTCTATCCTCCTTAGCTTTCGTCGTGGACTGGTCATTCTCCCCCTCGGCCCGGAGAGTGTTATTCTTTAGATCAAGTATCTCCAACTTCCTCTGAGCGTCCAAGCGGAAAGATTCTGCCTTCTCAAGCTCACTCTGCTTCCCAACAACTTCACCATTGAGGCCCTCCAGCTGAAGCCAACTTTCTTCCAATTGCTTGCGCAATTCGACCACTTGTGCTTGAAGATCACTGAATTGGGACTCCATGCTCTTGCTAACCTCATGCTCCTCTTCACGGCTCCTCAACTCCCCCTCAGGGATGCTGCACTTCTCAATGGCCTTTACCAGCTCATTATTTTTCTCCTTCAACTAGTCCCGAAGGGCCTGCATGTTGCTACCCTCATCAAGTCACCGTCAAAATTCCTGGTACTTGCGTCGATAATCAAAGTACTTATTTTTCAACCTTACAAAAATTTCCATACGCCTCTCCTCCCTTCGGGACCTCTTGATCTCCAAAATCATCGTCTACGATCAAAAAAATAAAGAAGGGAGTCAGAAATGAAAACGCACCGAAAAACAAAGAAATAAAGAAGAGAAGAACAAAACATTAAACAGTCACTCTAAGGGAAAGACCAGCAATGCTCCTCGCTAGAGTATCATCATCCAACTCTTTAAGGGTATTACCCTCATTCTTCAGCAAATCACGATCCATAGGGATCACAATGGTCCTCGTAGACCTCTCCCACCTTACCTCAAGTTGGGTAAACCCCTCCTCCATCATCTTCAGGTCGCCAGTGTCAACGTCTGAACTTGTCTCATAGACTTCTTCAGCAACTCCTTTGCCTCTCTCATTAGCCGACAAAGAAGTATCACCAGCTGGTCGCGAAGTTGACGACTCCTCTTGCTGCGAAGTGTCGAAAACTCTTGTGGCTAGCCCTTCAACCTCTGTCATCATAGAAGGAAGAGACATACCTATGTCAGCCTCTGCCAATCTCAGAATCTCAGACACCGGCCCGACGTCGCCATCTCGCGCAGCGTAAAATCACCCTTCATTAAGTCAACGGCCCGGGAGGCCGCATCACTAGTATCTACAGACCTACTCTTACGAGGCATCAAATCTTCCTCACCGGGTACAAACTCCTCCTCATCTTTCTCTATACGATGAGATGATAAAGAGGCCGAGGTTCCCATATTTGAGGAAGGAGCAAGACCGGGACACGAGCCGAGGTGGACACAGTTTAGGAGGGGGTGGAAGCCGAGGACTTAGCGATTTTTCTCTTTCGAAACGTAGGTACGAGAGCTCTCGACCTCTTTGAAGACCCCCTAGCTGAAGTTAAGGGAAGTACAAAGGGAAAAGAAAGTCAGCCAAAGTAAACTAAAAAAAAGAAATAACTAAGAGGCCGAAGATAAGAACAACTTACTAGTCAATAAGAGATGGGGCCGAAACCTTTTGAAGAAGACCGACCACTTGACGAGCACAAAACACACGCTTAAATTATGCTCGCTAGTTAAAGATAGTATAGTATAATTATTGTCTTCATAGGGATTGGATTTAAAAAGTATTCTCGTAGTTCGTAGCTCGATTACTATACAAGAGGATCAACAATGGATATTTATACAATTAAGAATTGAAACTACATAAGAACCTAAACTAATGACTAATGACAGTCTCAACAAAGGTAAGTAAGAAAGTTATCAATGGGAGAAAATATGGGTTGATAGGATAGGTTCAAGATAATTGTTCGGGATCTAACTCTAGATAATTCACTTCTAATGTTCAAGTGAGTCTCTCGAATTCACTTAATTATCAGTACAAATATTTAGTAAAAACTCCTCTCCCGATTAAGTTTCAACCTCACTATATGAACCAATTTAAGCTCGGTGAAGATATGCAAGAATTCGTAATGGATTGGTTTTTAGGAGAACCTCTTTCGATTATCCTCCTAACTAGGTTTAATCAAGGATTCAACTAGCCTCTTTCGATTACTTAGAAGAATCTATGAACTCAATCAACAACATAGTGCAAATATATCACAAGTCATGCCTCTTTCGATTACAAGAATAAGTAAACATAGATACAACAATTAAATCTTCCAAAAATGATTCAAATACATAAAATTTGAGTTATAATCCACAAACAACCATCAATACACCAAATCTATCAAAACCCAAAAGGTTTTACTCCATAGACATGGAGAAGTTCTTCACAAATGAAATAAAAATAGAGGAAAACATAAATACAATCCAACCCCAATTTTGAATGAGGAAGGAATGATGAAATCCTTGTGCTCTTCCTTCTCTTTCTTCTCCTAAGCTTCCCTAGATCTAAGGTATGTCAAAAGTGTGTTAAAAATGGTATTTTGGGGTATTATTTCGCCCCCAAAACAAATCTCGAACGAAACTACCCTTCCTTAGCAAAATAGGGCTTTTCCCGGACAAGACATGTGCGACCGCGCACCTGGTCGCGCACTTTGCACGCCATTTTACCCCAAGTGCGCGCCAGTGCGCGATCGCGCACTTGGTCGCGCACCTGGGTTGTATAAGTTGGGAATTTGAGAAAGTGTAAAACATGAAAGTTATATCCCTTTTAAATAGATTTCCAACGATATATTGTGGAGCCCAAAGGGAGTTCCGAGCGAAAAGTTATGTGCAAGTTCCGAGCGAAAAGTTATGTGCATTTTACTGGACACTGCGTAATATACCTGCTCGATTTTTCGTTTCGTTCTACTATCATCCGTTGATCCCCGACTCGATCCCGACTTAATCCTTTGGCTTTTACTCAGATTTCAAAACTCAAAAACAACATGAATTCATGCCACAACATCTATATAGCTCGAAATCACTCCTACGGGGCATTAAACACACAATAAGTGCAAAACCCACCTAATTAAAGCTTAACATAAGTAAAGTGAAGTGAATTAGAGTTCAATAAGCGACTAAAATACGGGATTATAGCCTACCATCAACACCCCACACTTAAACCATTGCTGGTCCTCGGCCAATCAAACTACACTTTATAATGACACAACCTTTTTAAACAACTCCCCATAACGCATAATACCAAGAATATTTACAATAAACTAAGCACAATAGTGTAATATCCTAACCTCAAGAATTGACTCAAAAGCATCACGCATTATTTATAACCCGCTCACTTACTCTAACATAGAGGTCAAACATTACCTTTCCTTCATGAATTAAGTGCCCTCACACAATAAAAGAGAGCAGTTCCACACACAATAGAAATTAAGAACAATTAGGAACTCAAGTTAGAAAGAATTCACTCACTCTTAGAAATTACATTCAAATGCCACAAAAGATGCACCATAGGCTTGTCCGTAGTATATTACTCTACTAATAGATCTTGTTCAATCAAGGATCAAGTAAAACTTTAGTTGGTTGTAATGTAGGTTGCGGGACGAGTAGGATACATTTAGATATAGGAGTAACTACACCTCCCTAAGCACTTTTAATACATATACTTAGCCTTTAAACCCCATACTTATGTCAAACCATAATTTTACCTTCACATCCGTATATGTCAACTCCCAAATTCTTTAAGCATAAATACATCAAGAGTTACCACTATCAATGAATATAAACTATTTTTTTCTTTATCTTTTTTTTCGATTTAAGTGGCTCATACTTTTTCACAGTAGTGCACCTTTCTCCTTATTTCAATAATTCTACACAAAAGCCAAACCAATCATCCCACACTTCAACATTTACAAAGTTCATACCAATTTCAAGTGCTCACGAGAGGTAAATGGTTCAAATAGATAAGGCTTGTAATGTGGTTACCAAAGAAACATGATTATAGGCTCAACAGGGTTAACCATGATATATAACAATTTGGTGGGTAACATGTATAGCTGGCTCAACAAAGAAACGTCTATATTACTTCCATGACTGAACAAATCTACTATTTCGCTTTTTCAAACACACGGGGCAAGTTCTAGACATCAATTAGACTGCGCAGAATACACAAAGTCTCATACACACATGGCATAAAACTCACTCAGGATCTGACTTATCAAGACACTCTAATCAAAGTAGTTAAGCAAAGTTAAGAAGATACAATTTAAGATGTTTATACAAGAATCAAAGACTGAGCCTAAGTGTCACAACTAAAACACATATTATTCTCAAGGCATAATGAAGTTAAGAGATATTGCTTTTATTTAAAATCATGGCACAAGGTTTCCTACTCCTAAAAAAAACTAACTATACCAGGTTCAAATAAAACTCTTGAAAAAGAACCGCGGCACAAAGAAAAACCAAAGGAAAATTATTGTACTACCTAAAGAAAATAATATTTTTTTTTCGACTTTAAAAATTTCAATCAAAAGAAATAAAAACACACACAAGAAACACAAACAAACAATTATTTACATATTTATATTCCCACCCCACACTTTAAATTGTGACATGTCCCCATGACACATAAATAAAAAGCAAGAGGTAGAGAAAACTTCCCTGGACTTTTTTCGTTTCCGAGAACCTTTGAACTCCACCCCTAATTCTGAATGCATTTTTCGATTTCGCTCCTCGGGATTCTTTATGGAGCTCATCAGGCCAAAGTCCTTTCGGGGTTTTTCAAAGACCCGCTCTTTTCTTTATTTCTTGGCCTCATTTTGTGCGGAAGATTATTCTTGTAGGATTATCCTTAACTTGTTTCTGCATTCATTTACAAGATCAATCCCTGCATATTCCTGTAAATACCCAAATATAAAATCCACATGATCAAGGTTACAATAAGAAAAATGAAGAAGAAAGGTCATCTGAGTATTCTTCTGGTATATCTAAGACCATTTGTTCCTCATTCTCTTCTATTAAAAATTATAAATGTGGATTAGAGGAAGGGGATTTGAACTCTTCTTTTATTGATGCACAATCAACCAAAGCCTCCTCTTCAATCATCTCAGTTGAGTCAGAGTCCTCTTACAGAGTGAAAAACTCTCTCTATAGATGTTCATCATTTTGAGTAGTCTCATTCTCATAGGGTATCTCCTCCATGTATTCACCATCATAATGTAATGACCTTTCTGAAAGTGTTACACCCTATATTGTTTTTTGTACGTAAAACTGCTTCTTGAGCAAACTAGTGTAGCAAA
>AWOL01S0144945.1:0-19235 GCA_000715115.1 Nicotiana otophora
AATTCTTCATTAATATCTATAGTCTCACCCCGACGCCAACACATAAGCCTACCTCGGCACTACGAAATCTCGGGTTTTAGGTTAACTTTTTCAGGGTCTTACATCCTCCCCCGCATAGGATCATTCGTACTTGAATGAGGGCCAAAATTCACCATTAGCGTCCGATGTGACTCATGTGCTATATCACACACCAACAACTCCCAAATTTTCAAAGGTTTACGCAAGTGTTTCCCCTATGACAAGGCATATCCTCCTATCAAAAAATCCCAGAAACCAATCCTAAAACCACAAAACAAACGTAACGATACAAAATAACACGAAAACAACACCGGCAACAACGCCATAAACTTTGCATTACCAAGAGGGAATATTCTTAATACAATCTGTACAGGTGAAATCATAATTTGCAGAAATTTAACTCTTAAAATCATAGATGTAATTACATAGCTATTCAAATAAACTGGGGTACTTCTTCTTCAGTTCTTCCTCGGCTTCCCAGGTGGCCTCTTGAACCTGTTGGTTTCGCCATACTACTTTCACGAAGGCAATTTCTTTATTTCTCAACTTCTAGACTTGCCTATCCAGAATCGCAATTGGAACTGGGCCTCTCCACCTGTTCGAGAATCTCAAAAACCAATCCTAACATCACTACCACAACACAACGATACAAAATAATATGAATTACCAAGAGTTACCAAAAGGTTTTCACAAGAATTACCAAGAGGGAATATTCTTAATACAATCTGTACAGGGGATATCATAATTTGCAAAAATTTAGCTCTTAAAATCATAGATGCAATTACATAGCTATTCAAATAAACTCGGGTACTTCTTCTTTAGTTCTTCCTCGGCTTCCCAGGTGGCCTCTTCAACCTGTTGGTTTGGCCATACTACTTTCACAAAGGCAATTTCTTTATTTCTCAACTTCTAGACTTGCCTATCCAGAATCGCAATTGGAACTGGGCCTGCCCACCTGTTCGAGAATCCCAAAAACCAATCCTAACATCACTACCACAACACAACGATACAAAATAATACGAAAACAACATCGGCAACAACGCCATAAACATTGCATTACCAAGAGGGAGTATTCTTAATACAAGATGTTTAGGGGAAATCATAATTTTCAGAAATTTATCTCTTAATATTATAGATGCAATTGCTTATCTATTCAAATAAACTAGGGTACTTCTTGTTCATTTCTTTTTGGGCTTCTCATGTGGCCTCTTCAGCCTGTTGGATCCGCCATAGTACTTTCACGAAGGAAATTTCTTTATTTTTCAACTTCCGGAATTGCCGATTAAGAACTGCAATTAGACACTCTTCATAAACCAATTCTCCATTAATCTATGTAGTCTCATACCGATGCCAACACATAAGCCTACCTACGCAATATGAAATCTCAGGTTTAAGGTAATCATTTACAGGGCCTTACATCCTTCCCCTCTTAGGATCATTAGTCCTCAATGGAGGGCCAAAATTCACCATTAGCTCCCAATGTGACTCAACTGCTATATCACACACCAATAACTCCTAAATTTCAACTAACTCCACAAATTTAAAAAACTTTTGCCAGAGTTTTCTCTATAACTTAGCATATCCATCTGTAAGAGAATCACAAAAACCAATCCTGAAATCACAACCCCAAAACAACGATACAAAATAATACCAAAACTACATCAGCAACAATGCCATAAACATTGCATTACCAAGGGGGAGTATTCTTAATACAAGCTGTACAGGGGAAATCATAATTTTCAGAAATTTTGCTCTTAACATTATAGATGCAATTACTTAGCTATTCAAATAAACTAGGATACTTCTTCTTCATTTCTTCCTCGGCTTCCCATGTGGCCTCTTCAACCTGTTGGTTGCGCCATAATAATTTCAGGAAGGCAATTTCATTATTTCTCAACTTCCGGACTTGCCGACCAAGAATCGCAATTAGAATCTCTTCATAAGACGATTCTTCATTAATATTTGTAGTTTCATATCGACGCCAACACATAAACCTACCTCGGCATTACGAAATCCCAGGTTTTAGGTAACGTTTTACAGGGACTTACATCCTTCCCCGCTTAGGATCATTCATCCTCGAATATGGGCCATTAACATTGCATTACCAAGAGGGAGTATTCTTAATACAAGCTGTACAAGGGAAATCAGAATTTGCAGAAATTTAGCTCTTAACATCATAGATGCAATTACATAGTTAATCCAATAATCTGGGGTACTTCTTCTTCAGTTCTTCCTCGGCTTCCTCGGTGGCGTTTTCAACCTGTTGGTTCTACCATGGTACTTTCACTAAGGCAGATTCTTTATTTCTCAACTTCCAAACTTGCCTATCAAGAATCGCAATTGGAATCTATTCATAAGCCAATTCTTAATTAATCTCTGTAGTCTCATACCGACGCCAACACATAAGCCTACATCAGCATTACGAAATCCCAGGTTTTAGGTAAAGTTTTAAAGGGCCTTATATCCTTCCCCGCTTAGGATCATTCGTCATCGAATGAGGGATAAAATTCACCTTTAGCGCCCAATGTGACTCAGCTGCTATATCACACACCAACAACTCCCAAATTTCTACAAACTCCACAAATTTAAAAAAAATTCGCAAGAGTTCCCTTATAACTAGGCCTATCCATCTGTCAGAGAATCCCAGAAATCAATCCTAACACCACAACCGCAACATAACAATACAAAATAATACAGGCAACAATGCCATAAATATTGCATTACCAAGTGGGAGTATTCTTAATACAAGTTGTATAAGGGAGATCATAATTTGCAGAAATTTAGCACTTAACATCATAGATGGAATTACATATCTATTTAAATCAACTTCTTCTTCATTTCTTCCATGGCTTCCCAGGTGGCCTCTTCATCGTGTTGGTTCTGCCATAGTACTTCACGGAGGCAATTTCTTTATTTCTCGACCTCCAAACTTGCCGATCAAGAATCGCAGTTGGAATCTCTTCATAAGCCAATTCTTCATTAATCTGTGTAGTCTCATACCGATGCCAACACATAAGCCAACCTCGGCAGCACCAAATCCCGGGTTTTAGGTAAAATTTTACAGGGCCTTATATCCTTCCCTGCTTAGGATCATTCATCCTCGATGGAGGGCCAAAATTCACTATTAGCGCCCAATGTGACTCAGCTGCTATATCACACACCAACAACTCTCAAATTTCAACTAACTTCCCAAATTCCAAATATTTTCCCCAGAGTTTCCCCTGTAACTGTGCCTATCCATCTATCAGAGAACCCCAGAAACCAATCCTAAAATCAAAACCACTACACAACGATACAAAATAATACGGAAACTACATCCGCAAGAACGCCATAAACTTTGCATTACCAGGTGGGAGTATTCTTAATACAAGTTGTACAGGGGAAATCTTAATTTGCATAAATTTAGCTCTTCACATCATAGATGCAATTACTTAGCTATTCAAATAAACTAGGGTACTTCTTCTTAATTTCTTCCCCGGCTTCCCAGGTGGCCTCTTCAACCTGTTGGTTCCGCCATAGTACATCACAGAGGCAATTTCTTTATTTCTCGACCTCCAAACTTGCCGATAAAGAATCGCAATTGGAATCTCTTCATAAGCCAATTCTTCATTAATCTCTGTAGTCTCAACCCGATGCCAACACATAAGCCTACCTCGGCACCACCAAATCCCGGGTTTTAGGTAAAATTCTATGAGGCCTTACATCCTCCCCCACTTAGGATCATTCGTCCTTGAATGAGGGACAAAATTCACCATTAGCACCCAATGTAACTCAGATGCTATATCACACACAAACAACTCTCAAATTTCGACTAACTCCCCAAATTGCAAACATTTTCGCCAGAGTTTCCCTTGTAACTGGGCCTATCCATCTGTCAGAGAACCCTAGGAACCAATCCGAAAATCACAACCACAACATAACGATACAAAAATACGGAAACTACATCGGCTACAACGCCATAAACATTGCATTACCAAGAGGGAGTATTCTTAATTCAAGTTGTATAGGGGAAATAATAATATTTAGAAAGTTATCTCTTCACATCATTGATACTATTACTTACCTATTCAAATAAACTAGGGTACTTCTTCTTCATTTCTTCATCGGCTTCTCAGGTGGCATCTTCAACCTTTTGGTTCCACCATAGAACTTTCACGAAGGCAATTTCCTTATTTCTCTACTTTCGGACTTGCCGATCAAGAATCGCAATTGAAACTCTACTTTCGGACCTGCCAATTCTGCATTAATCTCTGTAATCTCATACCGATGCCAACACATAAACCTACTTCGGCATTACGAAATATCGGGTTTTAGGTAAAATTATACAGGGCCTTACATCCTCCACCACTTAGGATCATTCATCCTCGAATGAGGGCCGAAATTCACCATTAGCGCCCAATCTGACTCAGCTGCTATATCACACACAAACAACTCCCAAATTTCGAGTAACTCTCCAAATTTACAAAATTTTCGATAGTGTTTCCCCAGTAACTGGGCCTATCCACCTCTCAGGGAATCCCAAAAACCAATCCTAACACCACAAACACAACACAACGATACAAAATAATATGGGAAAAAAACCAGCAACAACGCTATAAACATTGCATTACCAAGAGGGAGTATTCTTAATAAAAGCTGTACATGGGTAATCATAATTTGCAGAAACTTGGCTCTTAACATCATAGATGTAGTTACTTAGCTATTTAAATAAACTATGGTACTTGTTCTTTATTTCATCCTCGGCTTCCCAAGTGGCATTTTCAACCTGTTGGTTCCGCCATAGTACTTTCATGCATGTAATTTCTTTATTTATCAACTTCCAGACTTGCCTATCAAGAATCGCAATTGGAATCTCTTCATAAGCCAATTCTTCATTAATATCTATAGTCTCACCCCGACGCCAACACATAAGCCTACCTCGGCACTACAAAATCTCGGGTTTTAGGTTAACTTTTCCAGGGTCTTACATCCTCCCCCGCATAGGATCATTCGTCCTTGAATGAGGGCCAAAATTCACCATTAGCGTCCGATGTGACTCATGTGCTATATCACACACCAACAACTCCCAAATTTTCAAAGGTTTACGCAAGTGTTTCCCCTATGACAAGGCATATCCTCCTATCAAAAAATCCCAGAAACCAATCCTAAAACCACAAAACAAACGTAACGATACAAAATAACACGAAAACAACACCGGCAACAACGCCATAAACTTTGCATTACCAAGAGGGAATATTCTTAATACAATCTGTACAGGTGAAATCATAATTTGCAGAAATTTAGCTCTTAAAATCATAGATGTAATTACATAGCTATTCAAATAAACTGGGGTACTTCTTCTTCAGTTCTTCCTCGGCTTCCCAGGTGGCCTCTTGAACCTGTTGGTTTCGCCATACTACTTTCACGAAGGCAATTTCTTTATTTCTCAACTTCTAGACTTGCCTATCCAGAATCGCAATTGGAACTGGGCCTCTCCACCTGTTCGAGAATCTCAAAAACCAATCCTAACATCACTACCACAACACAACGATACAAAATAATATGAATTACCAAGAGTTACCAAAAGGTTTTCACAAGAATTACCAAGAGGGAATATTCTTAATACAATCTGTACAGGGGATATCATAATTTGCAAAAATTTAGCTCTTAAAATCATAGATGCAATTACATAGCTATTCAAATAAACTCGGGTACTTCTTCTTTAGTTCTTCCTCGGCTTCCCAGGTGGCCTCTTCAACCTGTTGGTTTGGCCATACTACTTTCACAAAGGCAATTTCTTTATTTCTCAACTTCTAGACTTGCCTATCCAGAATCGCAATTGGAACTGGGCCTGCCCACCTGTTCGAGAATCCCAAAAACCAATCCTAACATCACTACCACAACACAACGATACAAAATAATACGAAAACAACATCGGCAACAACGCCATAAACATTGCATTACCAAGAGGGAGTATTCTTAATACAAGATGTTTAGGGGAAATCATAATTTTCAGAAATTTATCTCTTAATATTATAGATGCAATTGCTTATCTATTCAAATAAACTAGGGTACTTCTTGTTCATTTCTTTTTGGGCTTCTCATGTGGCCTCTTCAGCCTGTTGGATCCGCCATAGTACTTTCACGAAGGAAATTTCTTTATTTTTCAACTTCCGGAATTGCCGATTAAGAACTGCAATTAGACACTCTTCATAAACCAATTCTCCATTAATCTATGTAGTCTCATACCGATGCCAACACATAAGCCTACCTACGCAATATGAAATCTCAGGTTTAAGGTAATCATTTACAGGGCCTTACATCCTTCCCCTCTTAGGATCATTAGTCCTCAATGGAGGGCCAAAATTCACCATTAGCTCCCAATGTGACTCAACTGCTATATCACACACCAATAACTCCTAAATTTCAACTAACTCCACAAATTTAAAAAACTTTTGCCAGAGTTTTCTCTATAACTTAGCATATCCATCTGTAAGAGAATCACAAAAACCAATCCTGAAATCACAACCCCAAAACAACGATACAAAATAATACCAAAACTACATCAGCAACAATGCCATAAACATTGCATTACCAAGGGGGAGTATTCTTAATACAAGCTGTACAGGGGAAATCATAATTTTCAGAAATTTTGCTCTTAACATTATAGATGCAATTACTTAGCTATTCAAATAAACTAGGATACTTCTTCTTCATTTCTTCCTCGGCTTCCCATGTGGCCTCTTCAACCTGTTGGTTGTGCCATAATAATTTCAGGAAGGCAATTTCTTTATTTCTCAACTTCCGGACTTGCCGATCAAGAATCGCAATTAGAATCTCTTCATAAGCCGATTCTTCATTAATATTTGTAGTTTCATATCGACGCCAACACATAAACCTACCTCGGCATTACGAAATCCCAGGTTTTAGGTAACGTTTTACAGGGCCTTACATCCTTCCCCGCTTAGGATCATTCATCCTCGAATATGGGCCAAACTTCACCTTTAGCGCCCAATGTGACTCAACTGCTATATCACACACCAACAACTCCCAAATTTCCAATACTTTCACCAGAGTTTCCCTTGTAACTAGGCCTATCTATCTGTCAGAGAATCTCATATACCAGTCCTAACACCGCAACCACAACACAACGATATAAAATAATAGAGAAAGAATACCGGCAACAACGCCATAAACATTACATTACCAAGAGTGAGTATTCTTATACAACATGTACAGGGGAGATCATAATTTTCAGAAATTTAGCACTTAACATCATAGATGGAATTACTTAGCTATTCAAATAAACTACGGTACTTGTTCTTCATTTATTTCTCGGCTTCCCAGATGGCCTCTTCAACCTATTGGTTCCCCCATAGTACTTTCACGAAGGCAATTTCTTTATTTCTCAACTTCCAGACATTCCTATCAAGAATTGCAATTGGAATCTCTTCATAAGACAATTCTTCATTAATCTCTATAGTCTCAACCTGACGCCAACTCATAAGCCTACTTCGGCACCACAAAATCTCGGGTTTTGGTTAAAGTTTTATAGGGCCTTACATTCCCCGCCGCTTAGGATCATTCTTCCTCGAATGAGGGCCAAAATTCACCATTAGCGCCCAATGTGACCCAGGTGCTATATCACACAGCAACAACTCCTAAATTTTGTCTAACTCCCCAAATTTCCAATATTTTCCCCTGTAACAGGGCCTATTCACATGTCAGAGAATCACAGAAATCAATCCTAACACCACAACCACAACACAATGATACAAAATAATACGGAAACAACACCGGCAACAACGCCATAAACATTGCATTACCAAGAGGGGGTATTCTTAATACAAGTTGTACAGGGGAAAGCATAATTTGCAGAAATTTGGCTCTTAACATCATAGATGCAATTACATAGCTATTCAAATAATCTAGGGTGAATGTTCTTCATTTCTTCCTCGACTTCCCAGGTGGCCTCTTCAACCTGTTGGTTCCTCCATAGTACTTTCACGAAGGCAAATTTTTTATTTCTCAACTTCTATACTTGCCTATCAAGAATAGCAATGGGAATCTCTTCATAAGCCAATTCTCCATTAATCTCTGTAGTCTTATGCCGACGCCAACACATAAGCCTACCTCCGCATTACTAAATCTCACGTTTAAGGTAAACGTTTACAGGGACTTACATCCTTCCCCTCTTAATATCATTCGTTCTTGATGGAGGGACAAAATTCACCATTAGCGCCCAATGTGACTCAACTACTATATCACACACCAAAAACTCCCAAATTTCAACTAACTCCGCAAATTTCATAACCTTTCGCCAGAGTTTCCCCTGTAACTTAGCCTATCCATCCTTTTGAAAATCACAAAAACCAATCCTAAAATCACAACCCCAAAATAATGATACAAAATAATAAAGAAACTACATCGGCAACAATGTTATAAACATTGCATTACTAAGGGGGAGTATTCTTAATACAAGCTGTACAGGGGAAATCATAATTTTCAGATATTTAGCTCTTAACATTATAGATGCAATTACTTAGCTATTCAAATAAACTAGGGTACTTCTTCTTCATTTCTTCCTCGGCTTCCCAGGTGGCCCCTTCACCTTGTTGGTTCCACCATAAGACTTTCAGGAAGGCAATTTCTTTATTTTTCAACTTTCTGACTTGTCGATCAAATATCGCAATTAGAATCTCTTCATAAGCCGATTCTTCATTAATCTTTGTAGTCTCATACCAACGCCAACACATAAGCCTACCTCGGCATTACAAAATCCCAAGTTTTAGGTAAATTTTTACATGGCCTTACATCCTCCCCCGATTAGGATCATTCGTCCTCGAAAATGGGCCAAAATTCACCTTTAACGCCTAATGGGACTCAGCTGCTATATCACACAACAACAACTCCTAAATTTTGTCTAACTCCCCAAATGTTCAAAATTTTCACAAGAGTTTCCCCTGTAACAGGGCCTATCCACATGTCAGAGAATCTCAGAAACCAATCCTAAAACCACAACCACAACCACAACACAATGGTACAAAATAATACAGAAACAACACAGGTAACAACGCCATAAACATTGCATTACCAAGAGGGATTATTCTTAATACAAGTTGTACAGGGAAAATCATAATTTTCAGAAATTTAGCTCTTAACATCATAGATGTAATTACATAGGTATTCAAATAAATTGGGTACTTCTTCTTCAGTTCTTCCTCGGCTTCCTAGGGGGTCTCTTCAACCTGTTCGTTCCGCCATAGTACTTTCACGGAAACAATTTCTTTATTTCTCAACTTCTAGACTTGCATATCAAGAATCGCAATTGGAATCTCTTCATAAGCCAATTCTCCATTTATCTCTATAGTCTTATATCGAAGCAAACACATAAGCCTACCTTCGCATTACGAAATCTCATGTTTAAGGTAAACTTTTACAGGGACTTACATCCTTCCCCTTGTAGGATCATTCGTCCTCGATGGAGGGCCAAAATTCACCATTAGCGCCCAATGTGACTCAGCTGCTATATCACACACCAACAACTCCCAAATTTTGACTAACTCCCCAAAGTTCAAACATTTTTCCAGAGTATCTCCTGTAACTTGGCCTAGCCATCTGTCAGAGAATCCCATCATTCAATCCTAAAATCACAACCCCAACACAGCGATACAAAATAATATGGAAACTACATCGGCAACAATGCCATAAACATTGCATTACCAAGAGGGAGTATTCTTAATACAAGCTGTAACGGGGAATTCATAATTTTCAGATATTTAGCTCTTAACATCATAAATGCAATTACTTAGCTATTCAAATAAACTAGGGTACTTCTTCTTCATTTATTCCTCGGCTTCCCAGGTGGCCTCTTCAACCTGTTGGTTCCACCATAATACTTTTACGAAGGCAATTTCTTTATTTCTCAACTTCTAGACTTGCCTATCCAGAATCGCAATGGGATTTGGGCCTGTCCAACTGTCAGAGAATCCCAAAAACCAATCCTAACACCACAACCACAACACAACGATACAAAATTATATGGAAACAACACCGGCAAAAATGCCATAAACATTGCCTTACCAAGAGGGAGTATTCTTAATACAAGTTGTATAGGGGAAATCATAATTTTCAGAAATTTATCTCTTAACGTCATAGATGCAATTACTTAGCTATTCAAATAAAGTAGGGTACTTCTTCTTCATTTCTTCCTCGGCTTCCCGGGTGGTCTCTTCAGCCTGTTGGTTCCTCCATAATACTCTCACGAAGCCAATTTCTTTATTTCTCAACTTCCGGACTTGCCGATAAAGAATCACAATTGGAATCTCTTCATAAGCCAATTCTTCATTAATCTTTGTAGTCTCATACCGACGCCAACACATAAGCCTACCTCGGCATTACAAAATCCCAGGTTATAGGTAAAGTTTTACAAGGGCTTACATCCTTCCCCGCTTAGGATCATTCGTCCTCGAATATTGGCAAAAATTCACCTTTAGCGCCCAATGTGACTCAACTGCTATATCACACACCATACACTCCCCAAATTTCTAAAATTTTCGCTAGAGTTTGCCCTGTAACCGAGACTATCCACCTCTCGGAGAATCCCAGAAACTAATCATAACACCACAACCACAACACAACGATACGAAATAATAGAGAAAGAATACTAGCAACAACGCCTTAAACATTGCATTCCCAAGAGGGAGTATTCTCAATTCAACTGTGCAGGGGAAATCATAATTTAAAGAAATTTAGCTCTTAACATCATATATTTAATTAAATAGCTATTCAAATAAACGGGGGTACTTTTTCTTCAGTTCTTCCTTGGTTTTCCAGGTGGCCTCTTCAACCTGTTGGTTCTGCCATAGTATTTTCATGGAGACAATATCTTTATTTATCAACTTCCAGACTTGCCCATCAAGAAGCGCAAGTGGAATCTCTTCATAAGCCAATTCTTCATTAATTTCTATAGTCTCTACGCGACGCCAACACATAAGCCTACCCCGGCACAATAAAATCCCGGGTTTTAGGTAAAATTTTATAGGGCCTTACTTCCTACCCCACATAGGATCATTCGTCCACGAATGATGGCCATAATTCACCATTAGCGCCCAATGTGACTCAGCTGCTATATCATACACCAACAACTCCCAAAATTCAAAAACAATTGCCAGCGTTTCCCCTGTAATCGGCCCTATCTACCTCTCGAAGAATCCCTGAAATTAATCGTAACGCCACAACCACACCACAACGAAACAAAATAATACAGAAACAACACCGGAAACAATGCCCTAAACATTGCATTACCAAGAGGGCGTATTCTTAGTACAAGCGGTACATGAAAAATCATATTTTGCCGAAATTTAGCTGTTAACATCATAGTTGCAATTAGATAGCTATTCAAATAAACTGGAGTACTTCTTCTTCAAATCTTCCTCGGCTTCCCAGGTGGCCTCTTCAACCTGTTGGTTCCGCCATAGTACTTTCACGGAGACAATTTCTATATTTCTCAACCTTCGGACTTGCCTATCAAGAATCACAATAGCAATCTCTTCATAAGCAAATACTTCATTAATCTCTATAGTCTCAAACCGACGCAATACATTAGCCTACCTCGGCACCACCAAATCCTGGGTTTTTGGTAAAATCTTACGGGGCCTTACATCCTCCCCCACAAAGGATCATTCATCCAAGAATGAGGGCCAAAATTCACCATTAGCCCCCAATGTCACCCAGGTGCTATATCACACACCAACAACTCCCAAATGTCAACTAACTCCCCAAATTTCCAAACTTTTTGCCACAGTTTCCCGTGTAACTTGGCCTATCCACCTCTCAAAGAATCCCAGAAAGAAATCCTACCACCACAACCACAACACAACAATACAAAATAACACAGAAACAACACCGGCAACAACGCCATAAACATTGCATTACCAAGATGGAGTATTCTTAATACAAGTCATACATGGGAAATCTTAATTTGCATAAATTTAGCTCTTAAGATCATTGATGCAATTACGTAGCTATTCAAATAAACTAGGGTACTTCTTCTTTATTTCTTCCTCGGCTTCTCAGGCTGCCTCTTCAACCTGTTGGTTCCGCCATAGTACTTTCACGGAGACAATTTCTTTATTTCTCAACTTCTGGACTTGCCTATCAAGAACAACAATTGGAATCTCTTCACAAGCCAATTCTTCATTAATTTCTATAGCCTCAACCCGACGCCAACACATAAGACTACCTCGGCACCACGAAATCTCGGGTTTTAGATAAAATTTTACGGGGCCTTGCATCCTCCCCCACATAGGATAATTCGTCCTCGAATGAGGGCCAAAATTCAGTATTAGCTCCCAATGTGACTCAGCTGCTATTTCACACACCAACAACTCCCAAATTTCGACTAATTCCCCTAATTTCCAAATTTTTTGCAAGAATTTCCCGTGTAACTGGGCCTATCCACCAGAAACCAATACTAACACCACAACCACAACACAACGATACAAAATAATACAGAAACAACACCGGCAACAATGCCATAAAAATTTCAATACCAAGAGGGAGTATTCTTAATACAAGTTGTACAGGGGAAATCATAATTTGCATAAACTAAGCTCTTAACATCATAGATGCAATTACATAGCTATTCAAATAAACTAGGTACTTCTTCTTCAGTTCTTCCTCGGCTTCCCAAGGGGATTCTTCAACCTGTTGGTTCCGCCATAGTACTTGCACAGAGATAATTTCTTTATTTCTTTACTTCTGGACTAGCCTATCAAGAATAGCAAGTGAAATCTTTTCACAAGCCAATTCTTCACTAATCTCTATAGTCTCAACCCGACGCCAATAGATAAGACTACCTCGGTACTACGAATTCCCGGGTTATAGGTAACATTTTACAGGGCCTTACATTCTCCGCCGCTTAGGATCATTCGTCCTCGAATGAGAGCCAAAATTCACCATTAGCGCCCAATGTGACTAAGCTGCTAAATCACACACCAACAACTCCCTAATTTTGACTTACTACCCAAATTTCCAAAATGTTCGCCAGAGTTTCCCTTGTAAATGGGCCTATCCACCTCTCGAAGAATCCTAGAAACCAATCGTAACACCACAACCTCACCCCAACTAAACAAAATAATACAGAAACAACAACGGCAACAACGCCACAAACATTTCATTACCAAGAGGGGGTATTCTTAAAACAAGTAGTACAGGGAAAATCATAATTTGCAGAAATTTAGCTCTTAACATCATGGATGCAATTACATAGCTATTAAAATAAATTGCAGTACTTCTTACATCCTCCCCCACATAGGATCATTCGTCCAAGAATTAGGGCCAAAATTCACCATTAGCCCCCAATGTCACTCAGGTGCTATATCACACACCAACAACTCCCTAATTTCGACTAACTCCCCAAATTTTCAAAATGTTCGCCAGAGTTTTCCCTGTAACTGGGCCTATCCACCTCTCGAAGAATCCCAGAAAAAAATCCTAACACAACAACCACAACACAACGATACAAAATAACACAGAAACAACACCAACAACAATGCCATAAACGTTGCATTACCAAGAGGGAGTATTCTTAATACAAGTCATACCAGGGAAATATTAATTTGCAGAAATTTAGCACTTAACATAATAGATGGAATTACTTAGCTATTCAAATAAAGTAGGGTACTTGTTCTTCATTTCTTTCTTTGCTTCCCAGATGGCCTCTTCAACCTATTGCTTTCGCCATAGTACTTTCACGAAGGCAATTTCTTTATTTCTCAACTTCCAGACATTCCTATCAAGAATCGCAATTGGAATCTCTTCATAAGCTAGTTCTTCATTAATCTCTATACTCTCAACCCGACGCCAACACATAAACCTACCTCGGCACCACGCAATTCCGGGTTTTAGGTAAACTTTTACGGGGCCTTACATCCCCCCCCCCGGCCCCCCGCTTAGGATCATTCGTCCTCGAATGAGGGCCAAAACTCACCATTAGTACCCAATGTGACCCAAGTGCTATATCACACATCAACAACTCTTAAATTTTGTCTAACTAACCAAATTTCCAAAATTTTTGCAAGAGTTTCCCCTGTAACAGGGCCTATCCACATGTCAGAGAATCCCAGAAACCAATCCTAACATCACAACCATAATACAACGATACAAAATAATACGGAATAACACCGGCAACAACGCCATAAACGTTGCGTTACCAAGATGGAGTATTCTTAATACAAGCTGTAGAGGGTAAATCATAATTTGCAGAAAATTAGCTCTTAACATCGTAGATGCAATTACATAGCTATTGAAATAAACTAGGGTACTTCTTCTTCATTTCTTCATTGACTTCCCAGGTGGCCTCTTCAACCTGATGGTTACAGCATAGTACTTTCACTAAGGCAATTTCTTTATTTCACAACTTCTAGACTAGCCTATCAAGAATCACAATTGGAATTTCTTCATAAGCCAATTCTTCATTAATCTCTATAGTCTCAACCCAACGCCAACACATAAGCCTACCTCGGTACCATGAAATCCAGGGTTTTAGGTAAAATTTAATAGGGCCATACATCCTCCGTAGCTTAGGATCATTCGTCCTCGAATGAGGCCAAAATTCCCCATTAGTGCCCAATATGACTCAGCTGCTATATCACACACCAACAACTCCTAAATTTCAACTAACTCTCAAAGTTTCCAAAATTTTTGATAGACTTTCCCATGTAACTGGTCCTGTCCACCTATAAGAGAATCCCAAATACCTATCCTACACCACAACCACAACACAACGATACAAAATAATACAGAAATATTACGGGCAACAACGTCATAAACATTACATTACCAACAGAGAGTATTCTTAATACAAGGTGAAGAGGGGAAATCATAATTTGCAAAAGTTTAGCTCTTAACATCATAGATGCAGTTACATAACTATTGAAATAAACTAGGGTACGTCTTCTTCATTTCTTTCTCGGCTTCGCATGTGGCATCTTCAACCTGTTGGTTCCGGCATAATACTTTCACTAACATAATTTCTTTATTTCCCACTTTTAGACTTGCCTATCAAGAATCGCAATTGGAATCTCTTCATAAGCCAATTCTTCATTAATCTCTATAGTCTCAACCCAACGCCAACACATAAGCCTACCTCGGTACCACGAAATACAGGGTTTTAGGTAAAAGTTTTACAGGGCCATACATCTTCCGCAGCTTAGGATCATTCATTCTCGAATGAGGCAAAAATTCTCCATCAGCGCCCAATGTGACTCAGTTGCTATATCACACACCAACAACTCCCAAATTTTGACTAACTCTCAAAAGTTCCAAAAGTTTTGATAGAGTTTTGTCATAGAATCCCATAAACCAATCCTAGCACCACAACCGCAACACAACGATAGAAAATAATACAGAATTAATACCGGTAAATCATTACATTACCAAGAGGGAGTATTCTCAATACAAGTTGTACAAGGTAAATCATAATTTTCAAACATTTAGCTCTTAACATTTTAGATGCAATTACTTAGCTATTGCAATAATCTAGGGTACTTCTTCTTCATTTCTTTCTTGGCTTCCCGGGCGGCATCTTCAATCTGTTGGTTCTGCCAAAGTACTTTCACGAAGGCAATTTCTTTGTTTCTCAACTTTCGGACTTGCCGAACAAGAATCGCAATGGGTATCTCTTCATAAGCCAATTCTCCATTAATCTCTGTAGTGTCATACCTACGCCAACACATAAGCCTACCTCGGCATTACGAAATCTCAGGTTCTAGGTAACACTTTACAGGACCTTACATCCTTCCCCTCTTAGGACCATTCATCCTCGATGAAGGGCCAAAATTCACCATTAGCGCCAAATGTGACTCAGCTGCTATATCACACACCAACAACTCCCAAATTTCAACTAACTCTACAAATTTCAAAACTTTTCGCCAGAGTTCCCCTGTAACTGGGCCTATCCATCTGTCAGAGAACCCTCGAAACCAATCCTAATTTCACAACCACAACACAACGATACAAAATAATACGGAAACTACATCGGAACAAATGCCATAAACATTGCTTTACCAAGAGGGATTATTCTTAATACAAGCGGTACATGGGAAATAATAATTTTCATAAATTTAGATCTTAACATCATAGATACAATTACTTAGATATTCAAATAAACTAGGGTACTTCTTCTTCATTTCTTCCTCGGCTTTCCAGGTGGTCTCTTCAACCAGTTGGATCCGCCATTATACTTTCTCGAAGTAAATGATAACGACAAGGTTGGGAATCCAAACTAGAGTAAGCATTTGAAAAGTAAATGCGGAAGCAATAACAATAAGGAATTGAACAACTAGAACTAAAGGGCAGAAAATAAAGGATATGGGAAAATTCAATGAAAGAATTCCAAGAACTTCCAAGAACACAAGTTCTATAGCCTTGACAAGATCAAAGCAACAACGTCTTGATTTAGTGAAGAAATCAAACGCCTTTACTTAAAAGCAAAATCAAAATAATAGATTCGGATCTTGACCGCTTTACGAGTAACTTGAGACAACAATTAATAACTACTATTAATCGTCTTCTAAGAATACCACAAAGGAATCAAAGATATCACAATAGAGAAATAATCTTACTACCTTGAACTATGAACTAGTAAAGGTTGAAAGATAAATCTCAAAGCACAAGTAACAAAGGTTCAAAAGAACTCTCAAAGTATGATATACTTAATCAATAATGAAATCTCAATGAATGAGAAGAACTCCTTATTTATAGGAGTTCTAAGGCATAAAAACTCATTACAATTAGGTAGGGGGATGATAAGGGGTAACAAAGTCATCAAAATTAGGTAGGGTGGTTGCTAAGAAATAAGAAAAGTCACAAAAATAGGTAGGGGCCGCCAAATCCTTTTGGGGCAGATTTGGGCCTTAAAACTACTAGTTTGGGCCATTGGTTTGGACTCCAATTGGGCTCCATTGCAAACACTCCCATTTGGACCTCTTTTAAGCTCATTTTGGGCTCTTCTGGGTGCCCTTTTGCTAGATTTCAAGGGCCGAGTTCGGGACTCAATCTTCCTCCTCTTGGACTTCAATTTGGGCCACCAAATAATTGTAGAACTTGTATAATTTATCTCTTTTGGTCTTGAGCTCGTCCTCCATAATTAAAAGCTTCTTTATTTGCACTTGCAGTCTAATGGCCTTATTTTGCAACTCTTTAGGTTGACATATTGTTAAAGGCCATCTTTGAGATTCCAAAGCTTCATCCTTATCCTTGAATAGAGTTGAGCTTCCTAGGATGCTATCATTCCCCTCTTCTTGAAGAAAATTCGTCCTCGGATTTCGACCTTGCAAGAAAAGGAAAACACGCCCTTGTAAATGACATCCACTAATCTGAAACACTAGTAGGAATAAAATAAGATAGTGACCATGTGTCCATTTAACCCACTTAATCCTAATAGGTGTAAATAAAGCATATGGATATCATCATCCCAACAAAATTTATGCCTACCTAGATCAATACAATAAAAACCTCCCGTAGATGCCCCATGCAATGGAACTTGCAATTCGATCTTGTCGGTAAGGTAGTCCATAGGTATACATGACAAAGAAATTATAAAAGATTGACTACACATCCATTTAATATAAGTATCTCTACCACATGTATCAAAGAAGATACTTTCATGATATAGACAACTATCTACAATTAAAAATCTCATGGATTCCTCTACATGAAAGAGTATTTGATCACAAATGTTACAACAATCATGCATATCATCTTTACTAGTAACAAATACCTTTACAAGCTCACATTGAACATGACTTGAAGAATGACTCCCCATCACACAACAAACATCACATTCTAGCAATTTATAACATGAAAACTCATTAGCCACTTGAATAAGAGAAGAAGAAATATTTAACTCATTCACAAGCCTCTTCTCATAAATTTCATGCCTTTTTCCACCAAGTTGGAATACATAATCATCTATGTCATACACAATTTCAAAAGGAAGCAAATTACTCTTGCACTTTAACTTAGATATTACAGTTAATGACTTGATGTGCATCAAAATATCATCATCCACAAAAATTATAAAGTCACCAACATAAGAAATAAGAGTATAATTCATTATCTCCAAAAATACCATAGGTGTTNAATAATTTTAAAAGGAAGCAAATTACTCTTGCACTTTAACTTAGATCTTACATTTAATGACTTGATGTGCATCAAAATATCACCATCCACAAAAAATATAAAGTCACCAATATAAGAAATAAGAGTATAATTCATTGCCTCCAAAAACACCTTAGGTGTTCTAGAAAGGCCAAGAATGCAAATAAACCAATTATACATACCATACTTGGACTTATTTACCAATGGAACATCGTCACCTTGTATTCTTTTATGCAATGGCTCCAACTTCGCAATGCTTTTAGGAAACTCCATGTCATAACACTGTAAATAAGAATGAAAATAGTCAAAAGGTTCAATAACAAAGAATTTAACCAAGCTTTTATCGACCACCATCCAATAAGAATAGATATCTCCAAATTCATGTTGGAATCCAATTGGATCTTTTGCTACCATCTCCTGCGCCTCACCACCCCTTTCAAAAGGTATCTCAACACGTGGTTGCACAAAATCACAAGAACTAAAACAAGAAAGAGTTAATGGGTTAGGAAGTAAAGAAACTTTTTTTTTGCTTACACTCTCTTTGGCTTTTATCACAAGACTAACGTTTTCCTCACCCTTAGCCTCTTTTCTCTCACTAAAGAGTTTTTCTTTGCTTTCACTCAATCCCTCTTGCTTTTCTTTCTCTACCTCACAAACTTTGTTCATCTAATTACCTTCTCTCTTTTCTTTTCTTTCAATATCACTCTTTACCTCACTTGACATCCCACTCTTTTCACTCAAGACAACCTCTCCTTTTTCCTCTCTTGGAATGTCAACATGCACTCCCTTACACCTCTCATTCTTTTCTCTCTCATATTTTTTCATATTCTCTTTAACAATCTTTTCATCTTCATAAATTTATGAGGGAGTCAAAGGCCCAAGAATGAGTTTCTTCCCATTAATCTCAAAAGAGTATCTATTCTTTTCTATACTATATGAAGCACTTCTATAGACATACCATGGCCATCCCAACAAGATATGAAAACTATTCATCGGAATGACATCACACCAAATCACATCCTCATATCTTCCAATAGAGAATGGCAAGAACACTCTTTTATCTACTTTTACCC
>AWOL01S0144945.1:21980-32989 GCA_000715115.1 Nicotiana otophora
AATGATGAAGTCTCGGTGAATGAGAAGAACTCCTTATTTATAGGACTACTAAGGCATAAAAAGTCATTACAATTAGGTAGGGGGCTGCTAAGGGGTAACAAAGTCATCAAAATTAGGTAGGGTAGTTGCTAAGAAATAAGAAAAGTCACAAAATTAGGTAGGGGCGGCCAAATCGTTTTGGGGCAGATTTAGGCCTTAAGACTACTAGTTTGGGCCATTGGTTTGGACTCCAATTGGGCTCCATTTCAAACACCCCCATTTAGACCTCTTTTAAGCTTATTTTGGACTTTTCTGGGTGCCCTTTTGCTAGATTTCAAGGGCCGAGTTCGGGACTCAATCTTCCTCCTCTTGGACTTCAATTTGGGCCACCAAATAATTGTAAAACTTGTATAATTTATCTCCTTTGGTCTTGAGCTTGTCCTCCACAATTAAAAGCTTCTTTATTTGCACTTGAAGTCTAATGGCCATATTTTGCAACTCTTTAGCTTGACATATTGTTAAAGGCCATCTTTGAGATTCCAAAGCTTCATCCTTGTCCTTGAATAGAGTTGAGCTTCCTAGGATGCTATCANTAATTGTAAAACTTGTATAATTTATCTCCTTTGGTCTTGAGCTCGTCCTCCATAATTAAAAGCTTCTTTATTTGCACTTGAAGTCTAATGGCCTTATTTTGCAACTCTTTAGCTTGACATGTTGTTAAAGGTCATCTTTGAGATTCCAAAGCTTCATCCTTATGCTTGAATAGAGTTGAGCTTTCTAGGATGCTATCAGTAAATTTCTTTATTTCTCCACTTCCGGACATGCCGATCAAGAATGGCAATTGGAATCTCTTCATAAGCCAATTATTCATTAATCTATATAGTCTCAAACTGACGCCAACACATAAGCCTACCTCGGCATTACGAAATCCCAAGTTTTAGGTAAAATTTTACAGGGCCTTTCATCCTTCCCAACTTAGGACTATTCGTCCTCCATGGAGGGCCAAAATTCATTATTAGCGCCCAATGTGACTAAGCTGCAATATCACACACCAACAACTCCCATATTTCAACTAACTCCCCAAATTTAAAAAAAATTTCGCCAGAGTTCCCTTGTAACTAGGCCTATCCATCTGTCAGAGAATCCCAGAAACCGATCCTAACACCACAACCGCAACACAACGATACAAAACAATACAGAAATAATACCGACAACAACGCCATAAATATTACATTATCAAGAGGGAGTATTCTCAATACAAGTTGTACATGGGAGATCATAATTTGCAGAAATTTAACACTTAACATCATAGATGGAATTACATATCTATTCAAACAAACTCGAGTACTTCTTCTTCATTTCTTCCTCGGCTTCCCGAGTGGCCTCTTCAACCTGTTGGTTCCACTATAGTACTTCACAGAGGCAATTTATTTATTTCTCGACCTCCGGACTTGCCGATCAAGAATCGCAATTTGTATCTCTTCATAAGCCAAATTTTCATTAATCTGTGTAGTCTCAACCCGATGCCAACACATAAGCCTACCTCGGCACCACCAAATCCCGGGTTTTAGGTAAAATTTTATAGGGCTTTATATCCTTCCCCTCTTAGGATCATTCATCCTCGATGGAGGGCCAAAATTCACACTCAGCGCCCAATGTGACTCAGCTGCTATATCACACACCAATAACTCCCAAATTGCAACTAAATCCCCAAATTTCAAACATTTTCGCCAGAGTTTCTCCTGTAACTGGGCCTATCCATCTTTCTGAGAACCTTAGAAACCAATCGTAAAATCACAACCACAACACAACGATACAAAATAATACGGAAACTACATCGGCAACAACGCCATAAACATTGCCTTACCAAAAATGCGTATTCTTAATACAAGTTGTACATGAGAAATAATAATTTTCAGAAATTTAGCTCTTAACATCATTGATGCAATTATTTAGAAATTCTAGTAAACTAGGGTACTTCTTCTTCATTTCTTCCTCTGCTTCCCAGGTGGCCTCTTCAACTTGTTGGTACTGTGATAATACTTTCAAGAAGGCAATTTCTTTATCTCTTCAATTCCGGACTTGCCGATCAAGAATCGCAATTGGAATCTCTTCATAAGTCAATTCTTCATTAATCTCTGTAGTCTCATACCGATGCCAACACATAAATCTTCCTCGGCATTAAGAAATGCCAGGTATTAGGTAAAATTTTACAGGGCCTTACATCCTTCCCTGCTTAGGATCATTCGTCCTCGAATGAGGGTCAAAATTCACCTTTAGCGCCCAATGTGACTCAGCTGCTATATCACACACCAACAACTTCCAAATTTTGACTAACTCCCCAAATTTAAAAACAATTCGCCAGAGTTCCCTTGTAACTAGGCCTATCCATCTATCAGAGAATCACATAAACCAATCCTACCACCACAACCGCAACACAACGATACAAAATAATACAGAAACAATACCGGCAACAATGCCATAAATATTACATTATCAACATGGAGTATTCTCAATACAAGTTGTACATATGAGAACATAATTTGAAGAAATTTAGCACTTAACATCATAGATAGAATTACGTATCTATTCAAACAAACTTGGGTACTTCTTCTTCATTTCTTCCTCGGCTTCCCATGTGGCCTCTTCAACCTGTTGGTTCCGCCATAGTACTTCCTAGAGGCAATTTCTTTATTTATCGACGTCCGGACTTGCCGATCAAGAATTGCAATTTGTATCTCTTCATAAGCCAATTTTTCATTAATCTGTGTAGTCTCAACCCAACGCCAACACATAAGCCTACCTCGGCACTACCAAATGCCGGATTTTAGGTAAACTTTTACAGGGCCTTACATCCTTCCCCTCTTAGGATCATTTGTCCTAGATGGAGGGCCGAAATTCACCATTAGCGCCCATTGTGACTCAGCTGCTATATCACACACCAACAACTCCCAAATTTCAACTAACTCCCCAAAATTCAAACAGTTTCGCTAGAGTTTCCCGTGTAACTGGGCCTATCCATCTATCAGAGAACCCTAGAAACCAATCCTAAAATCACAACCACAACACAATGATACAAAATAATACGAAAACTATATCGGCAACAATGCCATAAACATTGCATTACCAAGATGGAGTATTCTTAATACAAGCTATACAGGGGAAATAATAATTTTCAGAAATTTAGCTCTTAACATCAATAGATGCAATTACTTAGATATTCAAATAAACTAGGGTACTTCTTCTTCATTTCTTTCTCGGCTTCCCAGGTGGCCTCTTCAACCTGTTGGTTCTGCCATTGTACTTTCACGAAGGCAATTTCTTCATTTCTCCACTTCCGTACTTGTCGGTCAAGAATCGCAATTGGAATATCTTCATAAGCCAATTCTTTATTAATCTCTGTAGTCTCATACTGACGCCAACACATAAGCCTTCCTTGGCATTACGAAATCCCATATTTTAGGTAAAGTTTTACAGGGCCTTATATCTTTTTCCATTTAGGATCATTCGTCCTCGAATAAGGGCCAAAATGCACCTTAAGCGCCCAATGTGACCCATCTGCTATATCACACACCAACAACTCCCAAATTTAGAGTAACTCCCCAAATTTAAATTTTGTTGCCAAAGTTCCCTTGTAACTAGGCCTATCCATATGTCAGAGAATCCCATAAACCCATCCTAGCACCACAACCGCAACACAACGATAGAAAATAATACAGAAACAATACCGGCAACAACGCCATAAATATTAAATTACCAAGAGGGAGTATTCTCAATACAAGTTGTATAAGGGAAATCATAATTTTCAGAAATTTAGCTCTTAAAATTATAGATGCAATTACTTGGCTATTGAAATAAACTAGGGTACTTCTTCTTCATTTCTTTCTTGCCTTCCCAGGCAGCATCTTCAATCTTTTGGTTCCGCCATAGTACTTTCACGAAGGCAATTTCTTTGTTTCTCAACTTCTGGACTTGCCGATCAAGAATCACAATTGGAATCTCTTCATAAGGGAATTATCCATTAATCTCTGTAGGGTCATACCGACGCCAACACATAAGCCTACCTCGGCATTATGAAATCTCATGTTCTAGGTAAAATTTTACAGGGCCTTACATCCTTCCCCTCTTAGGATCATTCATCCTCGATGGAGGGCCAAAATTCATTATTAGCGCCCAATGTGACTCAGATGATATATCACACACCAACAACTCCCAAATTTCAACTAACTAACCAAATTTAAAAATATTTCGCCAGAGTTTCCCCTGTAACTTTGACTATCTATCTGTCAGAGAACCTCAGAAACCATTCCTAAAATCACAACCACAACATAATGATACAAAATAATACGGAAACTACATCGGCAACAACGCTATAAATATTACATTACCAAGAGGGAGTATTCTAAATTCAAGTTGTACAACGGAAATCATAATTTTCAGAAATTTAGCTCTTAACATTATAGATGAAATTACTTAGCTATTGAAATAAACTAGGGTACTTCTTCTTCATTTCTTCCTCGGCTTCCTAGGTGGCCTCTTCAACCTGTTGGTTCTGCCATAGTACTTTCACGAAGGCAATTTCTTTATATCTCCACTTTCGGACTTTCCGATCAAGAATCGCAATTGGAATCTCTTGATAAGCCAATTCTTCATTAATCTCTGTAGTCTCATACCGATGCCAACATATAAGCCTTCCTCGGCATTACGAAATTCCAGGTTTTAGGTAAAATTTTACAAGGCCTTACATCCTTCACTGCTTAGGATCATTCGTCCTCGAATGGGGGCCAAAATTCAGCTTTAGCGCCCAATGTGACTCAGCTGCTATATCACACACCAATAACTCCCAAATTTCGATTAACTCCCCAAATTTAAAATATTTTCGCCAAAGTTTCCCTGTAACTAGGCCTATCCATCTGTCAGAGAATCACATAAACGAATCCTAACATCACAATTGCAACACAACGATAGAAAATAATATAGAAACAATACCGGCAACAACGCCATAAATATTACATTACCAAGAGGGAGTATTCTAAATTCAAGTTATACAAGGGAAATCATAATTTTCATAAATTTAGCTCTTAACATTATAGATGAAATTACTTAGCTATTGAAATAAACTAGGGTACATCTTCTTCATTTTTTTCTCGGCTTCCCAAGTGGCATCTTCAACCTGTTGGTTCCGCCGTAGTACTTCACGAAGGCAATTTCTTTATTTCGCAACCTCCGAACTTGCCGATCAAGAATCGCAATTGGAGTCTTTTGATAAGCCAATTCTTCATTAATCTCTGTAGTCTCAACCTGACGCCAACACATAAGCCTACCTCGGCACCACCAAATCCCGGGTTTTAGATAATATTTTATGGGGCCTTATATCGTCCCCCTCTTAGGATCATTCGTCCTCCAATGAGGGCCAAAATTCAGCTTTAGCGCCCAATGTGACTCAACTGCTATATCACACACCAATAACTCCCAAAATTCGACTAACTCCCAAAATTTAAAATATTTTCGCCAGAGTTCCCTTGTAACTAGGCCTATCCATCTGTCAGAGAATCACATAAACGAATCCTAACACCACAACTGCAACACAACGATAGAAAATAATATAGAAACAATATCGGCAACAACGCCATAAATATTATATTACCAAGAGGGAGTATTCTAAATTCAAGTTGTACAAGGGAAATCATACTTTTCAGAAATTTAGCTCTTAACATGATAGATGAAATTATTTAGCTATTGAAATAAACTAGGGTACATCTTCTTCATTTTTTTCTCGGCTTCCCAAGTGGCATCTTCAACCTGTTGGTTCCGCCATAGTACTTCACGAAGGTAATTTATTTATTTCTCAACCTCCGAACTTGCCGATCAAGAATCGTAATTGGAATCTCTTCATAAGCCAATTCTTCATTAATCTCTGTAGTCTCAACCCGACGCCAACACATAAGCCTACCTCGGCACCACCAAATCTCGGATTTTAGGTAATATTTTATTGGGCCTTACATCCTCCCCCACTTAGGATCATTCGTCCTCGAATGAGGGCCAAAATTCACCTTTAGCGCCCAATGTGACTCAGCTGCTATATCACACACTAACAACTTCCAAATTTCGATTAACTTCCCAAATTTAAAAAACATTCGCCAGAATTCCCTTGTAACTAGGCCTATTCATCTGTCAGAGAATTCCAGAAATCAATACTATTACCACAACCGCAACACAGCAATACTAAATAATACAGAAATAATACCGACAACAACGCCATAAATATTACATTATCAAGAGGGAGTATTCTCAATACAAGTTGTACATGGGAGATCATAATTTGCAGAAATTTAGCACTTAACATCGTATATGGAATTACATATCTATTCAAACAAACTCGGGTACTTCTTCTTCATTTCTTCCTCGGCTTCCCAGGTGGCCTATTCAACCTGTTGATTCCACTATAGTACTTCACGGAGGCAATTTATTTATTTCTCGACCTCTGGACTTGCCGATCAAGAATAAAAATTTGTATATCTTCATAAGCCAATTTTTTATTAATCTGTGTAGTCTCAACCCGATGCTAACACATAAGCCTACCTCGGCACCACCAAATCCCGGGTTTTGGGTAAAATTATACGGGGCCTTATAACCTTCTCCTCTTAGGATCATTCGTCCTCGATTGAGGGCCAAAATTCACCATCAGCTTCCAATGTGACTCAGCTGTTATATCACAAACCAACAACTCCCAAATTTCAACTGAATCCCCATATTTCAAACATTTTCTCCGGAGTTTCCCCTGTAAATGGGCCTATCCATCTGTTAGAGAACCTTAGAAACCAATCATAAAATCACAACCACAACACAACGATACAAAATAATACAGAAACTACATCGGCAACAATGCCATAAACATTGCCTTACCAAAAGGGCGTATTCTTAATACAAGCTGTACAGGGGAAATAATAATTTTCAAAAATTTAGGTCTTAACATCATAGATGCAATTATTTAGATATTCTAGTAAACTAGGGTACTTCTTCTTCATTTCTTCCTCGGCTTCCTAGGTGGCCTCTTCAACCTGTTGGTTTTGCCATAATACTTTCAAGAAGGCAATTTCTTTATTTCTTCACTTCCGGACTTGTCGATCAAGAATCGTAATTGGAATCTCTTCATAAACCAATTCTTCATTAATCTCTGTAGTCTCATACCGATGCCAACACATAAGCCTTCCTCGGCATTACGAAATGCCAGGTATTAGGTAAAATTTTACAGGGCCTTACATCCTTCCCCGCTTAGGATCATTCGTCCTTGAATGAGGGCCAAAATTCACCTTTTGCACCCAATGTGACTCAGCTGCTATATCACAAACCAACAACTCCCAAATCTCGACTAACTCCCCAAATTTAAAAATATTTCGCCAGAGTTCCCTTGTAACTAGGCCTGTCCATCTGTCAGAGAATCACATAAACCAAACCTAACACCACAACCGCAACACAATGATACAAAAAAATACAGAAACAATACCGACAACAACGCCATACATATTACATTATCAAGAGGGAGTATTATCAATATAAGTTGGACAGGGGAGATCATAATTTGCAGAAATTTAGCACTTAACATCATAAATGGAATTACATATCTATTCAAATAAACTTGAGTACTTCTTCTTCATTTCTTCCTCGGCTTCCCAGGTGGCGTCTTCAACCTGTTGGTTCTGCCATATTACTTCACGGAGGCAATTTATTTATTTCTCGACCTCCGGACTTGCCGATCAATAATCGCAATTTGTATCTCTTCATAAGCTAATTTTTCATTAATCTGTGTAGTCTCAACCCGATGCCAACACATAAGCCTACCTCGGCACCACCCAATCTCGGGTTTTAGGTAAAATTTTACAGGGCCTTACACTCTTCCCCTCTTAGAATCATTCGTCCTTGAGGGATGGCCAAAATTCACCATTCTATATCACACACCAACAACTCCCAAATTTCAACTAACTCCGAAAAATTCAAAACATTTTGCCAGAGTTTCCCCTGTAACTGGGCCTATCCATCTGTCAGAGAACCCTAGAAACCAATCCTAAAATCACAACCACAACACAACGATACAATTAATACGGAAACTACATCGGCAAACAATGCCATAAACATTGCATTAGCAAGAGGGAGTATTCTTAATACAAGCTGTACAGGGGAAATAATAATTTTCTGAAATTTAGCTCTTAACATCATAGATGAAATTACTTAGATATTCAAATAAACTAGGGTACATCTTCGTCATTTCTTCCTCGGCTTCCTAGGTGGCCTCTTCAACCTGTTGGTTCTGCCATAGTACTTTCGCAAAGGCAATTTCTTTATTTCTCAACCTCCGAACTTGCTGATCAAGAATCGTAATTGGAATCTCTTCATTAGCCAATTCTTCATTAATCTCTGTAGTCTCAACCCGACGCCAAAACATAAGCCTACCTCGGCACCACCAAATCCCGGGTTTTAGCGGCCAATGTGACTCAACTATTATATCACACACCAACAACTCCCAAATTTCGACTAACTCCCCAAAATTAAAAACTTTTTGCCCGAGTACCCTTGTAACTAGGCCTATCCATCTGTCAGAGAATCCCATAAACCAATCCTAACACCACAACCGCAAACACAATGATGGAAAATAATATAGAAACAATATCGGCAACAATACAAGTTGTACAAGGGATATCATAATTTTCAGAAATTTAGCTCTTAACATTATAGATGCAATTACTTAGCTATTGAAATAAACTAGGGTACTTATTCTTCATTTCTTTCTCGGCTTCCCAGGTGGCATCTTCAATCTGTTGGTTCCGCCATATTACTTTCACGAAGGCAATTTCTTTATTTCTTAACTTCCGGACTTGCCGATCAAGAATCGCAATTGGAATCTCTTTATAACCGAATTCTCCACTAATCTCTATAGTGTCATAGGAACGCCAACACATGAGCCTACCTCGGCATTACGAAATCTCAGGTTCTAGGGAAAATTTTACAAGGGCTTACATCCTTCCCCTCTTAGGATCATTCATTCTCGATGGAGGGCCAAAATTCACCATTAGCGCCCAATGTGACTCGGCTGCTATATCACATACCAACAACTCCCATATTTCAAAACTTTTCGCCAAAGTTTCCCCTGAAACTAGGCCTATCCATCTGTCAGAGAAACCCAGAAACCAATCCTAAAATCACAACCACAACACAACGATACAAAATAATACGGAAACTACATCGGCAATAAAGCCATAAACATTGCATTACCAAGAGGGAGTATTCTTAATACAAGTTGTAGAGGGGAAATAATAATTTTCAGAAATTTAGCTCTTAACATCATCGATGAAATTACTTAGCTATTCAAATAAACTAGGGTACTTCATCTTTATTTCTTTTTGGGCGTCCGAGGTGGCCTCTTAAACTGTTGGTTCCGCCATAGTATTTTCACGAAGACAATTTCTTTATTTCTCCACTTCCGTACTTGAGGATCAAGAATCGCAATTGGAATCTCTTCATAAGCCAATTCTTCATTAATCGTTGTAGTCTCATCCAAACGCCAACACATAAGCTTACCCCGGCACCACCAAATCCCGTGTTTTAGGTACAATTTTACAGGGCCTTATATCCTTCCCCTCTTAGGATCATTCGTCCTAGATGGAGGGCCAAAATTCACCATTAGCGCCCAATGTGACTCAGCTGCTATATCACACACCACCAACTCCCAAATTTCAACAAATTCCCCAAATTTCAAAGACGTTTGCCAGAGTTTCCCCTGTAACTGGGCCTATCCACCTCTCGAAGAATCCCAAAAATTAATCCTAACACCACAACCACAACACAATGATACAAACTATTACGGAAACAACACCGGCAATAATGCCATAAAATTGCATTACCAAGAGGGAGTATTCTTAATACAAATTGTACAGGGGAAATCATAATTTGAAGAAATTTATCTCTTAACATCATAGATGCAATTACATAGCTATTCAAATAAACTAGGGTACTTCTTCTTCAGTTCATCCTCAACTTCCCGGGTGACCTCTTCAACCAGTTGGTTCCGCCATAGTACTTTCACGGAGGATATTGCTTTATTTCTCAACTTCCGGGCATGCCTATAAAGAATCACATTTGGAATCTCTTCATAAGCCAATTCCTCATTAATCTGTGTAGTCTCAACCCGACGCCAACACATAAGCATACCTCGGTACCACGAAATCCTGGGTTTTAGGTAAACTTTTATGGGGCCTTACATCCTCCCCCACATAGGATTATTCGTCAACAAATGATGGCCAAAATTCACCATTAGTGCCCAATGTCACTCAGGTGCTATATCTCAAATCAATAACTCCCAAATTTCCAACATTTTAGCCAGCGTTTCCCCTGTAACTAGGTCTATCCACCTCTCGAAGAATCCCAAAAACTAATCCTAACACCACAACCACAACACAACGATACAAAATAATATAGAAACAACACCGGCAATAACACCATAAACATTGCATTACCAAGAGGGAGTATTCATAATACTATTTGTACATGGGAAATCATAATTTGCCGAAATGTAGCTCTTAAAATTATTGATGCAATTTAATAGCGATTCAAATAAATTAGGTTACTTCTTCTTCATTTCTTCCCCGGCTTTCCAGGCGGCATCTTCGACCTGTTGGTTCCACCATAGTACTTTCACGGAGGCAATTTCTTTATTTCTGAACTTTCGGACTTGCTTATCAAGAATAGCAATTGGAATCTCTTCACAAGCCAATTCTTCATTAATCTCTATAGTCTCAACCCGACGCCAACACATAAGCCTATCTCGGCACCATGAAATCCCATGTTTTAGGTAAAATTTTACGGGGCCTTACATCCTCCCTCACATAGGATCAATCGTCCTCGAATGAGGGCCAAAATTCACCATTAGCGCCCAATGTGACTCAACTACTATATCACACACCAACAACTCCCAAATTTCGACTAACTCCCCTAATTTCCATAATTTTCTCCAGAGTTTCCCCTGTAACTAGGAC
>AWOL01S0144947.1:0-28666 GCA_000715115.1 Nicotiana otophora
CTAATTGTACATGGGAAATCATAATTTGAAGAAATTTAGCTCTTAACATCATAGATGCAATTACATAGCTATTCAAATAAACTAGGGTACTTCTTCTTCAGTTCATCCTCAGCTTCCCGGGTGGCCTCTTCAACCAATTGGTTCCACCATAGTACTTTCACGGACAATATTACTTTATTTCTCAACTTTCGAACTTGCCTATAAAGAATCGCATTTGGAATCTCTTTATAAGCCAATTCTTCATTAATCTCTACAGTCTCAACCCGATGCCAACACGTAAGCCTACCTCGGCACCATGAAATCCTGGGTTTTTGATAAAATTTTATGGCGCCTCACATCCTCCCCCACATAGGATCATTCGTCCACGAATAAGGGCAAAATTTCACCATTAGCGCCCAATGTGACTCGGGTGCTATATCACACACCAACAACTCCCAAATTTTGACTAACTCACAAATTTCCAAAATTTTAGCCAAAGTTTCCCTGTAACTAGGCCTATCCACCTCTCGAAGAATCCCAAAAACTAATCCTAACACCACAACCACAACACAACAATACAAAATAATATAGAAACAACACCGGCAATAACACCATAAACAATGCATTACCAAGAGGGAGTATTCATAATACTAGTTGTACATGGGAACTCATAATTTGCCGAAATGTAGCTCTTAAAATTATTGATGCAATTTAATAGCGATTCAAATAAATTAGGTTACTTCTTCTTCATTTCTTCCTCGGCTTTCCAGGCGGCATCTTCGACCTGTTGGTTCCGCCATAGTACTTTCACGGAGGCAATTTCTTTATTTCTCAACTTTCGGACTTGCTTATCAAGAATAGCAATTGGAATCTCTTCACAAGCCAATTCTTCATTAATCTCTATAGTCTCAACCCGACGCCAACACATAAGCCTATCTCGGCACCATGAAATCCCATGTTTTAGGTAAAATTTTACGGGTGCCTTACATCATCCCCCACATAGGATCAATCGTCCTCGAATGAGGGCCAAAATTCACCATTAGCGCCCAATGTGACTCAACTACTATATCACACACCAACAACTCCCAAATTTCGACTAACTCCCCTAATTTCAAATATTTTCACCAGAGTTTTTCTATAAAAGGGCCTATCCACCTGTCAGAGAATCCCAGAAACCAATCCTAACACCACAACCACAACACAACGATACCAAATAATATGGAAACAACACCGGCAACCATGCCATAAATATTACATTACGAAGTTGGAGTATTTTTAATACTAGTTGTACAAGGGAAATCATAATTTGAAGAAATTTAGCTTTTAACATCATAGATGCAATTACATAGCTATTCAAATAAACTAGGGTACTTCTTCTTCAGTTCATCCTCAGCTTCCCGGGTGGCCTCTTCAACCAATTGGTTCCACCATAGTACTTTCACGGACAATATTACTTTATTTCTCAACTTTCGAACTTGCCTATAAAGAATCGCATTTGGAATCTCTTTATAAGCCAATTCTTCATTAATATCTACAGTCTCAACCTGATGCCAACACGTAAGCCTACCTCGGCACCATGAAATCCTGGGTTTTTGATAAAATTTTATGGCGCCTCACATCCTCCCCCACATAGGATCATTCGTCCACGAATAAGGGCAAAATTTCACCATTAGCGCCCAATGTGACTCGGGTGCTATATCACACACCAACAACTCCCAAATTTTGACTAACTCACAAATTTCCAAAATTTTAGCCAAAGTTTCCCTGTAACTAGGCCTATCCACCTCTCGAAGAATCCCAAAAACTAATCCTAACACCACAACCACAACACAACAATACAAAATAATATAGAAACAACACCGGCAATAACACCATAAACAATGCATTACCAAGAGGGAGTATTCATAATACTAGTTGTACATGGGAACTCATAATTTGCCGAAATGTAGCTCTTAAAATTATTGATGCAATTTAATAGCGATTCAAATAAATTAGGTTACTTCTNAGATGCAATTTAGTAGCGATTCAAATAAATTAGGTTACTTCTTCTTCATTTCTTCCTCGGATTCCCAGGAGGTCTCTTCGACTTATTGGTTCTGCCATAGTACTTTCACGGAGGCAATTTCTTTATTTCTCAACTTCCAGACTTGCCTATCAAGAATAGCAATTGGAATCTCTTCACAAGCCAATTCTTCATTAATCTCTATAGTCTCAACCCGACGCCAATACATAAGCCTATCTCGGCACCATGAAATCCCGAGTTTTAGGTAAAATGTTATGGGGCCTTACATCATCTAGGATCAATCGTCCTCGAATGAGGGCCACAATTCACCATTAGCGCCCAATGTGACTCAACTACTATATCACACACCAACAACTCCCAAATTTCGACTAACTCCCCTAATTTCAAATATGTTCGCCAGAGTTTTTCTATAACAGGGCCTATCCACCTGTCAGAGAATCCCATAAATCAATCCTAACACCACAACCACAAAACAACGATACCAAACAATAAGGAAACAACACCGGCAACAATGCCATAAACATTACATTACCAAGAGGGAGTATTCTTAATACTAGTTGTACAGGGGAAATCACAATTTGAAGAAATTTAGCTCTTAACATCATAGATGCAATTACATAGCTATTCAAATAAACTGGGGTACTTCTTCTTCAATTCATCCTCAGCTTCCCGGGTGGCCTCTTCAACCGGTTGGTTCCGCCATAGTACTTTCACGGAGGATAGTTCTTTATTTCTCAACTTCCGGACTTGCCTATAAAGAATCGCATTTGGAATCTCTTCATAAGCCAATTCTTCATTAATCTTTATAGTCTCAACCTGATGCCAACACATAAGCGTACCTCGGCACCATGAAATCCTGGGTTTTAGGTAAAATTTTACGAGTTCTTACATCCTTCCCCGCATAGGATCATTCGTCCATGAATGAGGGCAAAAATTCATCTGTAGTGCCCAATGTCACTCGAGTGCTATATCACACACCAACAACTCCCAAATTTCCACTAACTCCCAAATTTCCAAAATTGTTGCCAGAGTTTTCCCTGTAACTAGGCCTATCCACCTCTCGAAGAATCCCAAAAACTAATCCTAACACCACAACCACAACACAACGATACAAAATAATATAGAAACAACACCGGTAATAACACCATAAACATTGCATTACCAAGAGAGAGTATTCATAATACTAATTGTACATGGGAAATCATAATTTGCCGAAATGTAGCTCTTAAAATAATAGATGCAATTACATAGCTATTCAAATAAATAAGGGTACTTCTTCTTCAGTTCTTCCTCGACTTCCCAGGTGGCCTCTTTAACCTGTTGGTTCGGCCATAGTACTTTCACAGAGACAATTTCTTTATTTCTCAACTTCTGGACTTGCCTATCAAGAATCGTAATTGTAATCTCTTCATAAGCCAATTTCTCATTAAGCTCTATATTCTCAACCCGACGCCAACACATAAGCATAACTCGGCACCAAGAAATCCTGGGTTTTAGGTAAAATTTTATGGGGCCTTACATCCTCCCCCACATAGGATCCTTCGTCCACGAATGAGGGTAAAAATTTATCAGTAGCGCCCAATGTCACTCGGGTGCTATATCACACACCAACAACTCCCAAATTTCGACTAACTCCCAAATTTCAAAAATGTTTGCTAGAGTTTCCCCAGTAACTAGGCCTATCCACCTCTCGAAGAATCCCAAAAACGAATCCTAACACCACAACCACAACACAACAATACAAAATAATATAGAAACAACACCGGCAATAACACCATAAACATTGCATTACCAAGAGGGAGTATTCATAATACTAGTTGTATATGGGAAATCATAATTTGCCGAAATGTAGCTCTTAAAATTATAGATGCAATTACATAGCTATTCAAATAAACAAGGGTACTTCTTCTTCAGTTCTTCCTCGACTTCCTAGGTGGCCTCTTCAACTTGTTGGTTCCGCCATAGTACTTTCTCGGAGACAATTTCTTTATTTCTCAACTTCTGGACTTGCCTATCAAGAATCGTAATTGTAATCTCTTCATAAGCCAATTCCTCATTATTCTCTATAGTCTCAACCCGATGCCAACACATAAGCATAACTCGGCACCAAGAAATCCTAGGTTTTAGATAACATTTTACGGGGCCTTACGTCCTCCCCCACATAGGATCATTCGTCCTCGAATGAGGGCCAAAATTCACCATTAGCGCCCAATGTGACGCAGCTGCTATTTCACACACCAAAAACTCCCAAATTTCGACTAACTCCCCTAATTTCCATAATTCTCAACAGCGTTCCCCCTATAATTGGGCGTATCCACCTCTCGAAGAATCCCAGAAACCAATCCTAACACCACAACAACAACACAACGATACCAAATAATACAAAAACAACACCGACAACAACGACATAAACATTGCATTACCAAGAGGGAGTATTCTTAATACAAGTTGTACATGGGAAATATTAATATACAGAAATTTAGCTCTTAACATCATAGATCCAATTTGAATTACATAGCTATTCAAATAAACTGAGGTACTTCTTCTTTAATTCTTCCTCGGCTTCCTAGGTGGCCTCTTCAACCTGTGGGTTCTGCCATAGTACTTTTACGGAGACAATTTCTTTATTTCTCAACTTCCGGACTTACCTATCAAGAATCGCAATTGGAATCCCTTTACAAGCCAATTCTACATTAATCTCTATAGTCTCAATCCGACACCAACACATAAGCCAACCTCGACACCACGAAATACCGGGTTTTAGGTCAAATTTTAAGGGGCCTTACATCCTCCCCCACATAGGATCATCCATCCTCGAATGAGGGCCAAAATTCACCATTAGCACCCAATGTGACACAGCTTCTATTTCACACACCAACAACTCCCAAATTTTGACTAACTCCCCTAATTTCCATAATTTTCTCCAGAGTTTCCCCTGTAACTAGGACTATCCACCTCTCGAAGAATCTCAGAAACCAATCCTAACACCACAAGCACAACACAACGATACAAAATAATACAAAAACAATACCGACAACAACACCATAAACATTGCATTACCAAAAGGGAGTATTCTTAATACAAGGTATATAGGGGAAATCATAATAGACAGAAATTTAGCTCTTAACATCATTGATGCAATTTGAATTACATAGCTATTCAAATGAACTGAGGTACTTCTTCTTCAGTTCTTCCTCGGCTTCCCAGGTGGCCTCTTCAACCTGTGGGCTCCGCCATAGTAATTTCACGAAGACAATTTCTTCATTTCTCAACTTCCGGACTTGCCTATCAAGAATCGCATATGGAATATCTTCATAAGCCAATTCTTCATTAAGCTCTATAGTCTCAACCCGATGCCAACATATAAGCCTACCTCGGCACCACGAAATCCCGGGTTTTAGGTAAAATTTTACGGGTCCTTAAATTCTCCCCCTTATAGGATAATTTGTCCACTAATGAGGGACAAAATTCACCATTAGCGCTCAATGTGACTCAGCTACTATATCACATACCAACAACTCCCAAATTTCCAAACTTTTCGCCAGCATTTCCCCTTTAACTATGTCTATCCACCTCTCTAAGAATCCCATAAACTAATACTAACACCACATCCACAACACAAAGATACAAAATAATACAGAAACAACACCGACAACAAGGCCATAAACATTGCATTACCAAGAGGGAGTATTGTTAATACAAGTTGTACATGGGAAATCATAATTTGAAGATATTTAGCTCTTAACATCATAGATGCAATTACATAGCAATTCAAATAAACTGGGTACTTCTGCTTCAGTTCTTCCTCGACTTCCTAGGTGGTCTCTTCAACCTGATGGTTCTGCCATAGTACTTTCACGGAGACAATTTATTTATTTCTCAACTTCTGGACTTGCCTATTAAGAATCAAAATTGGAATCTCTTCAAAAGCCAATTTTCATTAATGTATATAGTCTCTACCCGACGCCAACACATAAGCGTACCTTGGCACCACGAAATACCGATTTTTAGGTACAATTTTATGGGGCCTTACATCCTCCCCTACTTAGGATCATTCTTCCTCGAATGTGGGCCAAAATTCACCATTAGCGCCCAATGTGACTCAGCTGCTATATCACACACCAACAACTCCCAAATTTCCACTAACTCTCCAAATTACAAAAAAATTCGCCAGAGTTTTTCTGTAACAGGGCCTATCCACCTTAAGAGAATCCCAGAAACCTATCCTAACACCACAACCACAACACAACGATACCAAATAATACGGAAAAAATAGCAACAACACCATAAACATTGTATTACCAAGAGGGAGTATTGTTAATACAAGTTGTACATGGGAAATCATAATTTGCATAAATTTAGCTCTTAACATCATGATGCAATTACATAGCTATTCAAATAAACTGGGGTACTTCTTCTTCAGTTCTTCCTCGGCTTCCCAGGTGGCCTCTTTAACCTGTTGGTTCCGCCATAGTACTTTCATAGAGACAATATCTTTATTTCTCAACTTCCCGACTTGCCTATCAAGAATCGTATTTGGAATCTCTTTATAAGCCAATTCTTCATTAATGTCTATAGTCTCTACATGACGCCAACACACAAGCCTACCTCAACACCACAAAATACTAGGTTTTAGGTAAAAGTTTATGGGGCCTTACATCCTCCCCCTCATAGGATCATTCGTCCATGAATGAGGGCCAAAATGCACCATTCGCGCCCAATGCCACTCAAGTGCTATATCACGCACCAACAAATCCCAAAATTTCTAAACATTTTGCCAGAGTTTTTCCTGTAGCTGGGCCTATCCACCTCTCGAAGAATCCCAGAAACCAATCCTAACACCACAACTACAACACAACGATACAAGCAAATACAGAAACAACACCGGGAACAACGCCATAAACATTGCATTACCAAGAGGGAGTATTCTTAATACATGTTGTACAGGGGAAATCATAATTTGCATAAATTTAGCTCTTTACATCATAGATGCAATTACATAGCTATTCAAATAAACTAGGGTCCTTCTTCTTCATGTTTTCCTCAGCTTCCCAGGCGGCCTCTTGAACCTGTTGGTTCCGCGATAGTACTTTCATGGAGGCAATTATTTTATTTCTAAACTTTCGGACATGCCTATTAAGAATAGCAATTGGAATATCTTCACAAGCCAATTCTTCATTAATCTCTATAGTGTCAAACCGACGACAACACATAAGCCTACCTCACCACCACGAAATCCAAGATTTTAGGTAAAATTTTACGAGGCCTTACAGCCTCTCCTACTTTGGATCATTCGTCCTCGAATGAGGTCAAAACTTCACCATTAGTGCCCAATGTGACTCTGTTGCTATATCACACACCAACAACTCCCAAATTTTGACTAACTCCCCAAATTTCCAAACGTTTCGCCAGAGTTTCCCCTATAACTAGGCCTATCTACCTGTCACAGAATCCCAGAAACCAATCCTAACACCACATCCACAACACAACGATACAAACTAATACGGAAACAACACCGGCAACAATGCCATAAACATTGCATTACCAAGAGGGAGTATTATTAATACAAGCTATACAGGGGAAATCACAATTTGAAGAAATTTAGCTCTTAATATCATAGATGCAATTATATAGCTATTCAAATAAACTAGGGTACTTCTTCTTCAGTTCATCCTCAGCTTCCCGGGTGGCATCTTCAACCTGTTGGTTTTGCCATAGTACTTTCACGGAAGAAATTTCTTTATTTCTCAACTTTCGGACTTGCCTGTAAAGAATCGCAATTAGAATCTCTTCATAAGCCAAATCTTCATTAACCCGACGCCAACACATAAGCCTACCTCGGCACCACGAAATCCTAGATTTAAGGTAAACTTTTACGGGGCCCTACATCCTCCCCCACATAGGATCATTCATCCTCGAATGAGGGCAAAAATTCACCATTAGCGCCCAATGTGACTCAACTGCTAAATCACACACCAACAACTCCCCAAATTTCCAAAATGTTCGCTAGCGTTTCCCCTGTAACTGGGCCTATCCACCTGTCAGAGAATCCCAAAAACCAATCCTAACACCACAACCACAACCCAATGATACAAAATAATACGAAAACAACAACGGCAACAATGCCATAATCATTGCATTACCAAGAGGGAGCATTCTTAATACAAGCTGTACAGGGGAAATCATAATTTGCTGAAATTTGGCTCTTAACATCATAGATGTTATTACATAGCTATTCAAATAAACTAGGGTACTTCTTCTTCAGTTCTTCCTCAGCTTCCCGGGTGCCCTCTTCAACCTGTTGGTTCCGCCATAGTACTTTCACGGAGATAATTTCTTTATTTTTCAACTTCCGGACTTGCCTATAAAGAATCGCAATTGGAATATCATCATAAGCCAATTCTTCATTAATCTCTATAGTCTCAACTAGACGCCAACACATAAGCCTACCTCGGCACCATGAAATCCTGGGTTTTAGGTAAACGTTTATGGTGCCTTACATCCTCCCCCACATAGGATCATTCGTCCTCGAAGGAGGGCAAACATTCACCATTAGCGCCCAACGTGACTCAGCTGCTATATCACACACCAACAACTCCCAACTTTCCAAACCTTTTGCCAGAGTTTCCCCTTTAAATGGGCCTATCCACCTCTCTAAGAATCCCAAAAACCAATCCTAACACCATAACCACAACACAACGATACAAAATAATACAAGAGAGAGTATTCTTAATACAAGCTGTACAGGGGAAATAATAATTTGCAGAAATTTAGCTCTTAACATCATAGATGCAATTACATAGCTATTCAAATAAACTAGGGTACTTCTTCTTCGGTTTTTCCTCGGCTTCCCACGTGGCCTCTTCAATTTGTTGGTTCCACCATAGTACTTTCACAGAGGCAATTTCATTATTTCTTAACTTTCGGACTTGCCTATCAAGAATCGTAATTGGAATCTCTTCATAAGCCAATTCTTCATTAATCTCTACAGTCTCAACCCGATGCCAACACATAAGCCTACCTCGGCACCATGAAATCGTGGGTTTTTGATAAAATTTTATGGCGCCTCACATCCTCCCCCACATAGGATCATCCGTCCTCGAATGAGGGCCAAAATGCACCATTAACGCCCTATGTGACTCAGCTGCTATATCACACACCCAAATTTCAAAACTTTTTGCAAGAGTTTCCCCAGTAAATGGGCCTATCCACCTCTCGAAGAATCCCAAAAACCAATCCTAACACAACAAACACAACACAATGATACAAAGTAATACGTAAACAACAACGTCAACAATGCCATAAACATTGCATTGCCAAGAAGGAGTATTCTTAATACAAGTTGTACAAGGGAAATCATAATTTGCATATATTTAGCTCTTAACATCGTAGATGCAATTACATAGCTATTCAAATAAACTAGGGTACTTCTTCTTCATTTCTTCCTCGGCTTCCTAGGTGGCCTCTTCAACCTGTTTGTTCCGCCATAGTACTTTAACGGAGGCAATTTCTTTATTTCTCAACTTCCGGACTTGCCTATCAAGAATCGCAATTGGAATCTCTTCATAAGCCAATTCTTCATTAATCTCTATAGTCTCAACCCGACGCCAACACATAAGTCTACCTCGGCACCACGAAATCCTGTGTTTTAGGTAAAATTTTATCGGTCCTTACATCCTCTCCCACATAGGATCATTCATCCTCGAATGAGGGCCAAAATTCACCATTAGAGACCAAAGTGACTCAGCTGCTATATCACTCACCAACAACTCCCAAATTTCGACTAACTCCCCAATTTCCAAACTTTTCGCAAGCGTTTCCCCTGTAACTGGGACTATCCACCTCTCGAAGATTCCCAAAAAACAATCCTAACACCATAACCACAACACAAGGATACAAAATAATACATAAACAACAATGCCATAAACATTGCATCACCAAGAGGGAGTATTCTTAATACAATTTGTTCATGGAAAATCATAATTTGTAGAAATTTGGCTCTTAACATCATAGATGCAATTACATAGATATTCAAATAATCTAGGGTACTTCTTCTTCATATCTTCCTCGGCTTCCCAGGCAGCCTCTTCAACTTGTTGGTTCGGCCAGAGTACTTTCACGGAGGTAATTTCTTTATTTCTAAACTTCCGGACTTGCCTATCAAGAATATCAATTGGAATCTCTTCACATGCCAATTCTTCATTAATCTCTATAGACTCAACCCGACGCCAAGACATAAGCCTACCTCGGCACCACAAAATCCCGGGTTTTAGGTAAAATTTTACGAGGCCTTACATCCTCCCCAACTTGGGATCATTCGTCCTCGAATGAGGGCCAACATTCACCATTGGCACCCAATGTGACTCAGCTGCTATATTACACGCCAACAACTCCCAAATTCTGACTAACTACCCAAATATCCAAACTTTTCGCCAGAGTTTCCCCTATAACTGGGCCTATCCACTTGTCAGAGAATTCCAGAAACCAATCCTAACACCACAACCACAACACAACCGTACAAAATAATACGGAAATAACACCGGCAATAACACCATAAACATTGCCTTACAAGAGGGAGTATTCGTAATTCAAGTTGTACTGCGGAAATCATAATTTGAAAACATTTAACTATTAACATCATAGATGAAATTACATAGCTATTCAAATAAACTAGGGTACTTCTTCAGTTCTTCCTCGACTTCACGGGTGGCTTCTTTAACCTGTTGGTTCCGCCATAGTACTTTCACAGAGACAATTTCTTTAGTTCTCAACTTCTGGACTTTCCTAGCAAGAATCACAACTGGAATCTCTTTATAACCTAATTCATCATTAATATCTATAGTCTAAACCCGACGCCAATACATAAGCCTACATCGGAACCATGAAATCCCGATTTTAGGTAAAAGTTAATTGGGCCTTACCTTCTCCCCCGCGTAGGATCATTCGTCCTTGAATGATGGCCAAAATTCACCACTAGCGCCCAATGTGACTCAGATGCTATATCACACACCAAGAACTCCCCAAATTTAAAAATATTTCACAAAAGTTAACCCTGTAACAAGGCCTATCCGCCTGTCAGAGAATACCAGAAACCAATACTTACACCGCAACCAGGGTACTTCTTCTTCAGTTCTTCCTCGGCTTCCCTGGTGGCTTCTTCAACCTCTTGGTTCCGTAATAGTACTTTCACAGAGACAATTTCTTTATTTCTTAACTTCTGGACTTGCCTAGCAAGAATCACAACTGGAATCTCTTCCTAACCCAATTCATCATTAATCTCTATAGTCTCAACCCGACGCCAATACATAAGCCTACCTCGACACCACCAAATCCCTGGTTTTAGTTGTAATTTTACAGGGCCTTACATTCTCCCCCGCGTAGGATCATTCTCCCTTGAATGATGGCCAAAATTCACCACTAGCGCCCAATGTGACTTAGCTGCTATATCACACACCTAGAACTCCCAAATTGCAAAAACCTTCGCCAAAGTTTCCCCTGAAACATGGCCTATCCACCTGTCAGAGAATCCCAGAAACCAATACTTACACCACAACCACAAAACAACGATACAAAATAATATGGAAACAACACCCGTAACAACACCATAAACATTGCCTTACAAGAGGGAGTATTATTAATTCATGTTGTATAGCGGAAATCATAATTTGCAGAAATTTAACTCTTAACATCATAAATAAAATTACATAGCTATTCAAATAAACTAGGGTACTTCTTCTTGAGTTCTTCCTCGGCTTTCCATGTTGCTTATTCAACTTGTTGGTTCCGTCATAGTACTTAAACAGAGACAATTTCTTTATTTCTCAACTTCTGGACTTGCCTAGCAATAATCACAACTGGAATTTTTTCATAACCCAATTCATCATTAATCTATATTGTCTCAACCCGACACCAACACATAAGCCTACCTTGGAACCACGAAATCCCGGGTTTTAGGTAAAATTTTATAGGGCCTTATATCCTCCCCCGCGTAGGATCATTAATCTTCGAATCATGGCCAAATTTTACCACTAGCGCCCAATGTGACTCAGCTGCTATGTCACACACCGAGAACTCTAAAATTTTGACTAACTCCAAATTTCAAAAACATTCGCCAAAGTTTACCATGTAACAGGGCCTATCCACCTGTCAGAGAATCCCAAAAATCAATACTGGCACCACAACCACAACACAACGTTACAAAATAATACGGAAACAACACTGACAACAAACTCATAATCATTGCATTACCAAGAGGGAGTATTCTTAATAAAAGTTATACATGGGAAATCATAAATTGCAGCAATTTAGCTCTTAACATCATAGATGCAATTACGTAGCTATTCAAATAAACTTGGGTACTTCTTCTTCATTTCTTCCTCGGCTTCCTATGTGGCCTCTTCAACTTGTTGGTTCCGCCATATTACTGTCACGGAGACAATTTCTTTATTTCTCATATTCCGGACTTGCCTATCAATAATCGCAATTGGAATCTCTTCATAAACCAATTCTTCATTAATCTCTATAGAATAAATCTGACGCCAACACATAAGCCTACCTCGGCACCACGAAATCCCGAGTTTTATGTAAAATTTTATGGGGCCTTACATCCTCCGCCGCTTTGGATGATTCGTCCACGAATGAGTGCCAAAATTCATCATTAGCACCCAATGTGACTCAGCTGCTATATTACACGCCAACAACTCCCAAATTTTGACTAACTACCCAAATATCCTAACTTTTTGCCAGAGTTTTCCCTGTAACTGAGCCTATCCACTTGTCAGAGAATTCCAGAAACTAATCCTAACACCACAACCACAACATAACGGTATAAAATAATACAAAAACAACACCGGCAACAACACCATAAACATTGCCTTACAAGAGGGAGTATTCTTAATTCACTTTGTACTGAGGAAATCATAATTTGCAAAAATTTAACTATTAACATCATAGATGAAATTAAATAGCTATTCAAATAAACTAGGGTACTTCTTCAGTTCTTCCTCGGCTTCCCAGGTGGCTTCTTCAACCTGTTGGTTCCGCCATAGTACTTTCACAGAGACAATTGCTTTATTTCTCAACTTCTGGACTTGCCTAGCAAGAATCACAACTGGAATCTCTTTATAACCCAATTCATCATTAATATCTATAGTCTCAACCCGACGCCAATACATAAGCCTACTTCGGAATCACGAAATCCCGGTTTTAGGTAAAATTTATTGGGCCTTACCTCCTCCCCCGCGTAAGATCATTCGTCCTTGAATGATGGCCAAAATTCACCACTAGGGCCCAATGTGACTCAGATGCTATATCACACACCAAGAACTCCCCAAATTTCAAAATATTTCACAAAAGTTTGCCCTGTAACAAGGCCTATTCGCCTGTCAGAGAATCCGAGAAACCAATACTTACACCACAACCAGGGTACTTATTCTTCAGTTCTTCCTCGGCTTTCCTGGTGGCTTCTTCAACCTGTTGGTTCCGTCATAGTACTTTCACAGAGACAATTTCTTTATTTCTTAACTTCTAGACTTGCCTAGCAAGAATCACAACTGGAATCTCTTCCTAACCCAATTCATCATTAATCTCTATAGTCTCAACCCGACGCCAACACATAAGACTACCTCGACACCACGAAATCCCGAGTTTTAGTTGTAATTTTACAGGGCCTTACATCCTCCCCCGCGTAGGATCATTCGTCCTTGAATGATGGCCAAAATTCACCACTAGCGCCAAATGTGACTCAGCTGCTATATCACACACCAAGAACTCCCAAATTTCAAAAACTTTCGCCAAAGTTTTCCCTGAAACAGGGCCTATCCACCTGTCAGAGAATCCCATTTTTCTTTGTCTTTTTGTGTTTTTCAAATATTAAAATAAGATTGTCTTAATTGATACAAACTTTCAGAATGAGAAGAAGTTTTTCGCTTTCTCCTTAGTTTATACAGTTTCCTTGAAACTTTTTCTGAAGAAAAAAGAGTGTATTTAAATAGCTTTAGCTTTTCTTGCAAGAACGCCTAAATAGTAAAATAGGAGGATAATGTCTGATTATAAAAAAGAAATATCCCGTGAACTCTTAATCAAAAAATCTCAATTTCACATGAATGATGCCTTCTAGGAGACGGAAAATCCCTTGTATCTGTCGTTGGCGATTTTATCTAATCCATAAAGGGGGAAACACATAAATACAACTCATATAGAAACATTGCAACTAAGTGGCCTATATTTAACTTTGTAAAGTTATAGCTCAAAAATAATTGAGAAAATGATATTGTATAGGCTCTCTTAAAATAATAGCCGAAAAATGTATATTCTTTGTATATATATATATATATATATATAAATTATACAAATTTCATACACTTTTTCGGCTGCCGAATGGAAATAGTTTTGGCGCGGGCTAAAAGTGAAAAAACCCAAAATAATAGGCTAAGATTCCACATTCAACTCCAAATAAGTTCTCAAAATTACTATTTACTTTTTTGAAAAACAATACTCAAGCTTTTAATCTAATCTTCGAATTAGTAATTGTAACTCAAATATTAGTTCAACAAACAAAATCCATTTGGGTGGTAAAAATTAGATTTTAAAGACAATCCACCATTGTTGAAGAAGCTTAAATAATTGGGTTTGAATTTTAATTCTGTCTTTATGAGAAATTTAGAGTGGATATTATTTAGACTTGTTAGAAATAGTATAAGGAGGTTGTATACAAAATTTGAAGTGATTCAATGAAGATTTGGACTGGTCCACCATTACTGAACAAGCTTAAATAAATTGGTTTAAATTTCGAATATGGTCTTATAAGAAATTTGTAGTTGGGTGTTAGTTAGACTTGTTAAAAATAGTACAAGGAGGTTGTATATAAAATTTGAAATCATTTAATGAAGATTTGGACTGGTTTTAAACAAGAATTGCAAGTGAAAGAAATTCGTCTACACATGCTTGTATAAAGGTGTATAAAAGTGTATAATAGTGCATAAAAGGTGCTTATATACCCATATATACTATTATACAATATTATACACTATTATATAAAAATTGATTTCGTCTTCTTTCTTGAGTCTCTTCTGAAATTTAACTCAAATCTAGCTCAAATCATATTGACAATCACTTCACATCTAAATTTTGAACTCCTCTTGATATTTTCAATCAATTGGAGCACATCCAATTCAAACAACTAACAAACTCTAAAAGCCCATATCTAAAATTTAATTCAAAGATTAAAAAAGAGAAATTAAAAAACTAAATCGTGAAGAGTCTCAAAAGCCGCAAGGCTCTAGAACAATTTGTTTTTATAGCTTTTGTAGTAAGTTTTTTTTGTCGTAACATCAAACGAAATGGGTAATTTGACCAACTATATTTACCCCATAACTTTTGGAAGCAGTGCTTGTAAGAAAATAGATTTTTGAAATAGAGGTTGTCTGCCGATACTTTTGCTAGTGATTTTAAAATATGTACAATATAAATTAGGTCGGATAAAATATTAATATATGAGTATTTTTTTGTTATAATGTGAAGTCACGTGTATTTTCTTGTAATTCTTTCATTCATAAATGACTCAATAATAAGTCAGTAGGAAAGAAGGAACCGAGAGCGTATAGATATAATTATTAATTATTTACTTAGGTGTAGTTAGACAAATTGATAAGATGTGAGCAACTCAATCATGTGTTATGCCTGGTTCTTAGCTAGAATTGCCGCTCACTCTTGGACCAATTTTGTTGGACTTGCACGTGGCTTGTTTCTCTTTTTCATCAAAGTCTAATATGACTTAGAGTATGTTTGACCAAGCATTTGGAAAATCAAAAGTACTTTTTCTTTATTAAAAAAAATACTTTTTGGAAATATTGAGGTGTTTGGGCATGAAGAAAAAAGTGTCTTTGAACTAAGGAGAAGTAATTTTCTGCTTTTGGGATAAACTTTAAATTCTAACTTCTTCCAAGGAGCAAAAGCAGAAGTATAATCTGACCAAGACAAAAATAACCTTGTAATAAATTTATATTTTTTAAATTATTCCTCATTAATTTAACCTTTTTCGTTTTCTTTTTCTTTTTCTTTCTCTTTTCCTTTTTTTACCATATATTTCTTCTCTTTTTTTATTTCTATCATATTTTTATTCTCTTTCTCATATTCCTCTTTGGAATAGTCTTATAAGTGTATATTTTTAATTATATTCAATGATGTATTGTAATATACTTAAAATAATAATACAAATGAAAACTGAACCTTTGTTGTCTCTTTTCGTAATTTGATATTTAAAAATACTTTTTTGGAAAGATTGGTCAAACACAATGTTCTTGAAAAAAGCACTACTAAATAAATTGACTAAATAAAAATTGCTATTTTGCAAAAGTACTTTTTTAAAATGCACTCCTAAACAAAAGCTCTTTTCAAACTAAGCGGTTTTTGGCAGCCTGGTTAAACGAGTTCAATGCCTGGTTGGTCAATCTTCTAAAATCAGCTTATGTTGAAAAGTATTTTTCTCAAAATATGCTCTTCAAGAAAAGCACTTTTGATGAGAAAAAGTTCGTGTTTGGCTAATTAATTTGAAAAGAACTTTGGAGCACTAATTAGTGTCTGGCCAAGCTTTTAAAAAATATTTTTAAGTATATATTTTTTTAAAGTGCTTTTTGCAAAAGTACATCTGAGGAAAAGCTACTTTTTCTTATTTTCCTTCTATTCAAAAGCACCTAAAAGCTTGGCCAAACACCTTATTGTTAGAAAAAATATTTGTTGCCACAAACAAAAATGGCCAAAAAGAAGCTTGGGCAATGTGATTACCAACTTTAAACCAGTGTCATATAATTGACTGATATTCACCAAGTTCCTTAATCAATAAAAAAGTAATAATTCTAATCACTACTAATTTTACCTGTTCAAACTGTCAGACATGACAATGCATGTAATGATCCGATCATCGTTTTGACCATTAGCATCCGGTCGGCGGTTTAAGGCCTTGAGTAGTTTCATATGATGCATTATGGCTTGCGTGCATGGTCAATTTTGATGTTCACAAAGTTCGGGATTGATTTGATGGAAGGATTCTCAATTTGAAAGCCATAAGTTGGAAGAGTTGACCAATCTTTGACTTTTGAGTATACCACCTCGAAATCAGGATTTGATGGTTTCAATAGGTTCGCATGGTTATTTTGGACTTGGACGCAGGTTTGTATTTGAATTTGGATGTCCCAAGAAAGTTTTGGTTCTATTTATCAAAAGTCGGTAATTTAAAAATTTGGAGAGTTCATGGATTTGACAGGGAATTGACTTTGATATTATCAGGGTTCGATCGGTGTTTCGTGACTTTGGTTAGGTTCATTTTGTGTATTGGAACTTGTGTTCAAAGTTTGGTTGTGATCTAGAAAGTATAAGTGTGATTCAGATCAGTTCGACGAAGTTAGAATGTTTGAAAGTTAAGAGAATAATTTTTGATCTTCGGTTCGTGGTTTGACGTTATTTTGCGGTGTTTTGAGCCTTTGAACAAGTTTTAATATTGTATTTATACACGTTGATATAATTGGATGGGTTCCGGATGGGCTCGAGTGTGTTTTGAGATGATCTCAGACCATTTTGGTTGAGTTTGGAGCTACTGTGTAGCTGGTGTTTGCACTCGTAATCACGGAGAAGGATTTTGGCTAGCTCGGCATATGTGCTTCGTGTTCGTGGTCAAGGGGTCGCGTTCATGATGCGTTTTTTGGAGCCGAAGCTTTATGTGTAACAACCCGTCTGGTCGTTTTGTGTAATACAACCATGTTTCCTTATTTATTGCCTCTTCTGTGTTCTTTTATGGTTAAGTGACTTGTCGGGGTGGTTGGATTGGTTTCGGGAAGTTTTGGAGTAATTGTGACACTTAGACCCAGGCTTGGAAGCTTAAGTTGAAAGAATTGACCGAAGTTTGACTTTTGTATAGATGACTCCGGAATGGTGTTTTGATGATTTTGATAGCTTCGTATGATGATTTTAGACTTAGGCATATGTCCTGATGTTGATTTGGAGGTCCGTAGGTGGATTTGATGCTTTTTGGCGAAAGTTGAAAAGTTGAGAGATTTGACTGAGAGTTGGATTTATTGATACCATGTTCAAATTTTAGTTTCGAGAGTTGGAATAGGTCTGATGTGTCATTTGGAGCTTGCATGCAAAATTTGAAGTCATTCGGAGTTGATTTGATATGGTTCGACATGAGTTTTAGAAGTTGGAAGTTTATTTATTTCCTTAAGCTTGAATTGGGGTGCGATTCGTGATTTTGGTATTGTTTGATGTAATTTGAGGCTTCAAGTAAGTTCGTATTGTATTTTAGGAGTTGTTGGTGTGTTAGGATAGGGTCTCGGGGGCCTCAGGTATGTTTCGAATAGGTTTCAGACCATTTCTCCAAGTTTTGGATTCCTGTCAGCTGATGCCAAGTTTCCTTATTCGCGATCGTGAAGGGGAAGTCGCAATCGCGTAGTTCTATTTGGTGGCAGGTGGGTTTTCTTCATCACGTTTGCGAAGCCAAGGACGCGTTCGCAAAGCTTTACGGAGGTTGTGCATCGCAATCGCGAGTATGGAGCCGCGTTCGCGTAAAAGGGAGGCTGGGCGCGGTCGCGTAGGCATAAAAGGGAGGCTGGGCGCGTTCGTGCCTTCGCGTAAAAAGGAGCCGCATTCGCGACCTTGTTGTTGTGTTTGCATAGTGGGTTTTGGCAACTTTGGAATTCTTTCTTTGCGATCGCGAAGGATTTTCTGCGATCGCAAAAGGTAATGCCTTGGCAGAATATTTTAAAACTTTGTCTCGAGAGTTTGGTCATTATATCACATTTTTGAGTTAGAAAGCTCGATTTTGGGCGATTGTGGAGGAGATTTTCACGCTTTGAATTGGGTTAAGTATTCCTTACTCGGATTTGTTATTATTTCATGATTCCATCTTTGTTTTTAGCAGTTAATTGGTGAATTAATGTGAAAAAATGGGGGATTATAGTAAAAACGTTCCTAAAGAGATAATTAAGGATTTGAAGGTCGAATTGAGGTCAGAATTGGATGAAACTAGTTTAGTTGAATTCGTAGTTGAATGGGTGGTAAGAATTTGTAAGTTTGACCGGTCTGACCTTTTGGGTTGACTTTCTTATTTTGATAAAGATCGAAGCTTTATTGTTTGAAGTTATTTCCCACGACATTATTTGATGATATTAAGTTGTTTGTGGCTAGATTCGAGTCGTTCAGAGGCCGATTCATGCCGGAAGGGCTTGTTAGAGAGTAATTTGGCTTACTTGAGGTAAGTATCTTACCTAATATTGGTTGAGGCATTAGTTTCCTGAGTTATTTGTAATAGCTACATGCTATGTGTGCGCATATGTGTGGGGATTGAGCCCATGTGCAAGCACCGGGGTATTTGTTCTTGCTCGGGATATTATTTAGGCTATGATATGCCTTGAATTGATTTTTAAGCTTTAAGTTTTGATGTTTTAAATATTTGTAACCTTGTTGTGATCTATTTGATCCATATTTGAGGTTACATAGAGGCTAATTTCCTGAATGAACTTGATAATCGCTATTTCTGTGATGAAGTTACCGATTTGAGCTATGATAGCACATTTTGCACATGCCTACACTTTACTGTGTCATTTATACCAGTCCAAAAGCATAAAATCTGATATTCATTAATCATATACATATATTCTAGTATAGTTTCTTCTCTCTGATATGATTTGAACCGGATTCCTATGATCATGCGGGGCGGATTGTGTTGTTATGCCTGTGATCACGCCGGGCGGATTGTGGTATTATGCATGTGAGCACGCCGGGTGCATTGTGTTGTTATTCCTGTGACCACGTCGGATGGATTGTATTGTTGTGCCTGTGACCACGTCAGGCAGATTATGATATTGAGCTTGTGACCACACCGGTCTGATAGCACTTTGAATTGGACGTGCTGCGTGTGGATATGGATCCATCTCCCTAGGGTCACCCTCTCATGTGCCTTCTTGATGGTGTATACGCGGGTTGAGAAAAATTGTTAAGTGATTTGGTATGGATATGGAAATATTGAGAAAAATATGGCCAATATTTGTTTTAGATTTTGCATTTTATTTTTACTTGCAATTTTTGTGGTTATTTAACTGATTATTTGCATATCATCTTTATATGCTGGCTTATTGAATGAGAAGAATACTTGAGAAATTAGGCACACCCCAATGTTTCTTTCTGTGCTTTATGACTTGATCATATTATTGTTTTGTGCTTGTTGAATTTATGAAACTGTACAGGTTATAGCAAGTATTAATTATAATTCTTGCTTCTTTTACCTAGCCGAGGTTTGTTATGATGCTTGCTGAGTACATGGTGTCGATTGTACTTATGCTACACTCTGCACTTAATTGTTCAGATCCAGGTTCAGACCCAATCACCAGTAGTTGAGGCATATATCAGAGTTTATCACGGAGAGACGAGGTAGAGCTGCATTCTTGACCACAGACTTGGCGTCTCTTTTCTTATGTACTATTGTCTTTATTTCAGACAGTGTTGCATTTGGCTATTCACACTTGTACTTTCGTTTTAGAGCTCATGACTCTATATTTGCCAATTCTGGAGGATTTACCTTGTATTGACAGTATTATGCTGTGTCGAAGCTTTTAGACTTGTATTATTCAGTTGTTTTCACTATTCATATTTTGTTTTGGCATGTTTGGCTTTCCTAACAAGTGTGTTAGGCGCCATCACGACGGGTTGAGTTTTTGGGTCGTGACAAGTTAGTATTAGAGCTCTAGGTTCATAATTTATATGGGTCATGAGCAAGTTTAGTAGAGTCCTGTGCATCGGTACGGAGACGTGTGCACTTTTCTTCGAGAGGCTATCGAACTTTTACGAAACCTTCACTTTCTTGCATTCTTGTCGTGCGGATTATTATTTCCGCAGTTTGAAACTTTATCCTTCTATTCTCTCACAGATGGTTAGGACACGTGCAGTCGGATCAGGCGGACGGGCACCGGTACCACCAGCTAGGGCCGCGAGAAGCTGAGGCGAGTAGAGGCCGAGGTAGGTCTCGCACTATAGTGTGGGCAGCACCTGTAGAGCTACTAGTTGCTCTAGTGGAGGAGAAACTACCGGATATGGTTGAGTCGGTGGGACCAGCCCAAACACCGGCGATACCTATTGTGATACCAGGTCTTCATGGTGCTTAGGCTTAAATCTTGAGCACGTGCATGATCCTGGCTCATGTAGTTACTATACAAGTTGCACCAACTACTTCACAGGTTGGGGGAGGAGCCCAAACTCCTACCGGCCGTACTCCAGAGCAGCTAGTTTAGGGCCATCAAACACCAGGGGTGTTACCAGTACAACGAGTTATTGCTGCTCGGCCCGAGGCTGATCCATCTATGTCTGATGCGGAGAAGAGGAGGTTGGAGAAGTTTAGTAAGCTTGATTCGCTCGAGTTCGGCAGAGGATAGTATGAGGATGCTCAGGATGTTTTGCATTAGTGTCATCGGATATCACTTGGGTTGCATTCACTACTTTTAAGCTAACAGGGGCAGCCTACAGATGGTGGCGTGATTATGAGTTAGCCAGGCCAGCTGGCGCAGCATCACTTACGTGGCATGAGTTCTCAATTCTCTTCTTAGATAAATTTATTCCATAGACTCGTATAGAGGAGCTATGTAGGGACTTTGAGCAGCTACGCCAGGGGGATATGACTGTGACCCGGTACGAGAGGAGATTTATAGATTTGTCACGCCATGCTACATGGTTGGTTCCCACTGAGAAGGAGAAGATCAGGAGGTTCATTGATAGTTTGCATTAACAATATCTGGTTGAGATGGATGCTACTATAGTTTGCATTATAATTTAGCTCGAGAGGTTGAGATGGATGCTAGGCTTGACCAGATGGTTGAGATTGCTAGACGCTTTGAGCAGGTCTGCAGGATTGAGCGTGAGGAGCGGGAGACCAAGAGGCCTCGTGGTTTAGGTGGTTTCAACAGTGCCTCATTTAGAGGCCAGTCATACTACAATAGAGGTCATCTGCATAGGCCCGCTCAGACAGCTCATCATTTTCCTCGTGGTACTTTCGTTAGACGTGGTTCACATAGTGCTCGCCCAACTCAGTCATCATTCAGTGCTGTGCCGACACAGAGTTCTTACCGTGCTCCATCTGGTTAGGGTTCTATGAACAGCTACTCAAGTTATCAGGTTCCTCCAAGGAGGGATTGTATACAAGTGTGGGGACTTGACTCATGTCAAGAGGGACCCAGACTTCTTGGCAGGTTTCCACAGCAGAGCTCACAGCCTATGATATAAGCTCCAGCAGCTGCACCACCCGCACAACCAACTACGAGTGGGACTCAGACAGTTCGAGGATGCCCTAGAGGGGGATGTCGATCAGGTGGTGGTCAGGCCCATTGCTACGCATTCCTAGCCTAGCCGGAGGCAGTTTCTTCTGACGCCGTGATCACATGTATTATTTCAGTGTGCCCCAGGTACGACGGCGTGTCATTCTATTGTTGTGGACCGTGTGTATTGGTCGTGTGTGGTGATTATTTCAGGTTATGAGACGAGAGTTGATCTTTTACTACTTAGCATGGTTGATTTTGACGTGATTTTGGACGTAGATTGGTTGTCTCCATATCATGCTATTCTGGATTGTCACGCTAAAAATGTGACATTGGCGATGCCGGGGTTGCCAAGGTTGGAGTGGAGAGGCTCCTTGGATAATATTCCAGTAGAGTGATTTTATATTTGAAGGCTCAACGGATGGTTGAGAAGGATGTGTGGCATATTTTGCCTTCGTGAGGAATGTTATTGTTGATACTCCTACCATTGAACCAGTTCTGATGGTAAGAGACTTCCCAAATGTGTTTCCTGCAGACCTGTCGGGCATGCCACCCGATAGGGACATTGATTTTGGTATTGATCTGGTGTCGGCTACTTAGCCCATCTCTATTCTACTATATCGCATGGCACCAGTTGAGTTGAAGGAACAAAAGGAACAATCACCTAAGTTACATGATAAGGGATTCGTTAGGCCTGGTCTGTCACCTTGGGGTACACCGGTTTCATTTGTGAAGAAGAAGGATAGTACTATGCGAATGTGTATTGATTATAGGTAGCTGAATAAAGTTACAACCAAGAACAGGTACCCACTACCGCACATTAATGAATTATTCAATCAGTTTCCGGGTGCTAGAGTGTTTTCGAAGATTGATTTGAGGTCAGGGTATCATCAGTTGAAGATCCGAGATTCATATATTCTTAAGACAACATTCAGGACCCGCTACGGTCACTATGGGTTTTCGATGTTGTCTTTTGGGCTGACCAATGACCCAAAAACTTTCATACACTTGATGAACCGTGTATTCCAGTCATATCTTGATTCGCTCATCATTGTATTCATTGATGATATATTGGTGTACTCACACAGCTAAGAGGATCATGAGCAACATCTGAGGATCGTACTCTAGACTTTGAGGGAGAAGAAACTATATGCTAAATTCTCTAAGTGTGAGCTTTGGCTTGATTCGGTGGTGTTTTTGGGGCACGTGGTGTTCAGTGAGGGGATCAAGGTAGATCCGAAGAAGATTGAGGAAGTTCAGAGTTGGCCCAGACCATCTTCAGCTACAAAGATTCAGAGCTTCTTGGATTTGATAGGTTATTATCTCCATTTCATGGAGGGTTTTTCATCCATCACAGCTCCTTTATCGAGATTGACTCATAAGGGTTCTCTTTTCAGATGGTCCGATGAGTATGGGGCGAGCTTTAAGAAGCTCAAGACTGTATTATGTACAGCCCCATTGTTGGTGTTGCCTATTGGTTTGGGATCTTACGCCGTGTATTGTGATGCATCACATATTGGGATTGGCGCGGTGTTGATGCGGGATAGTAGGATAATTGCCTACGCATCCCGACAGTTGAAGGTTCATGAGAAGAATTACCTTGTGCATGACTTAGAGTTGGAAGCCATTGCCACACATTGAAGATTCAGATGCATTATCTATACGATATTCCATGTGAGGTCTATAACGACCTTCGGAGTCTCCAACACCTGTTCAAGCAAAAGGACCTTAATTTGTGGCAGCGGAGATGGTTAGAGTTGCTGGAAGACTATGATATCACCATATTATATCATTCAGGAAAGGCCAATGTGGTGGCCTATGCATTGAGTAGGAAGGCTGAGAGTATGGGTAGTTTGGCATATTTACTGGTAGCAAAAAGGCCACTAGCCATGGATGTTCAGGCTTTGGCCAATCAGTTTGTGAGATTGGATGTTTCAGAGCCTATCTGGTTTCTTGCTTGCGTTGTGGCATAGTCATCGTTGTTAGAGCGTATCAAGGCTCTCCAGTTTGATGATCCTCACTTGTTGGTATTGAAGGACACGTTGCAGTGGGGTGGTGCTAAGGAGGTTGTGATTGGTGATGATGGTGTTATGAGGCTTCAAGGCTGGATTTCTTTTCACAATATTGACGGGTTGAGAGATTTGAACATTAAGGAGGCTCATAACTCACGCTATTCCATTCACCCAGGTGTCACATAGATGTATCGTGACTTGAAACAATATTATTGGTGGCAGAGAATGAGGAAAGATATTGTTGCTTATGTCTCTCGGTGTTTGAATTGTCCACAGGTGAAGTATGAGCATAAACAATCAGGAGGGTTGACTCAGAGATTGGAGAAACCAAAGTGGAAGTAGGAGGGCATCACTATGGATTTTGTAGTTGGACTTCCACAGACCTTGACGAAATTTGATGCAGTCTGAGTTACTATGGACCGGTTGACTAAGTCCACACATTTCATTCCGGTTGTGACTACCTATTCTTCAGAGCGGATGGCTCAGATTTACATTCTTGAGATTGTTCACCTTCATGGCGGGCCCATTTCCATCATTTCTGACTGAGGCGCGCAATTCACATAGCAATTTTGTAGAGCGGTGCAACGAGAGTTGGGCACACGGGTAGATTTGATTAAAACATTTCATCCCTAGACAGATGGGAAGTCCAAGTGCACCATTTAGATCTTGGAGGACATGTTACGTGCCTGTGTCATTGATTTTGGGGGTTCATGGGATTAGTTTCTTCCATTAGCAGAGTTTGCCTACAACAATAGTTTTCAATCGAGTATTCAGATGACACCTTATGAGGCCTTATATGGCAGGAGATGTCATGCACAACTGATTGGTTTGATCATGGGGAGGCTAGGTTATTGGGCACTGATTTGGTCTGTGATGCCTTAGAGAAGACATAAGAGTTATGCTGATAGGAATGTTCGTGATGCAACATATATGGTGGGTGAGAAGGTTTTGCTCAGAGTTTCGCCGGGTGTGATGCGATTCGGGAAGAAGGGCAAGTTGAGCCCTCGGTATATTGGCCCTTTGAGGTTCTTGAAACAGTTTGATAGGTGGCCTACAAAATTGTCTTGCCACCTAGCTTATCGGGAGTTCATCTAGTGTTTTATGTTTCTATGCTTCTGGAATTATTATGGTGATCCGTCATATATTTTGGACTTCATCACGATATAGTTAGATGTAGTTATGACTTATTATGTAGATCAGTGGCCATTTTGGATCGGCAGGTTTGAAAGTTGAGGTCAAAGAATATAGCATCAGTAAAGGTGAATTGGAGAGGTCAGCCAACCGAGGGGGCTACTTGGGAGACCGAGCAGGAGATGCGGAGCAGATATCCTCACCTAGTTGAGACTCCAGGTATGATTTTAGACCCGTTCGAGGATGAACTCTTGTTTAGGGGGGGGGATGTAACGACCCGACCAGTCATTTTGTTTATTATAGCCTCGTTCCCCTATTTATTGCCTCTTCTACATTTATTTGTGGTTATGTGACTTTTCCAGGTGGTTGGATTGGTTTCCGGGACGTTTGAGAGTAAGTTGGGACACTTAGTCCCAAGGTTGGAAGCTTAAGTTGAAAGAGTTGATCGGAGTTTGACTTTTGTGTAGATGACTCCGGAATGAAGTTTTGATGATTCCGTTAGTTATTTAAGGAGATTTTGAACTTAGGCGTATATCCGGATGTTGATTTGAAGGTCTGTAGGTTGATTTGGTGCTTTTGGTGAAAGTGGAAAAGTTGAAGATTTGGAAGGTTGAGAGGTTTGACCGAGGATTAACTTTGTTGATACCAGATTCAAATTTTGGTTAAGAGAGTTGAAATAGTTCCGTTGTGTCATTTGGTACTTGCATGCAAAACTTGAAGTCATTCGGAGTTGATTTGATACGGTTCAACATGAGTTTTAGAAGTTGAAAGTTCATTAGTTTCCTTAGTCTTGAACTGGGATGCGATTCATGGTTTTGGTATTGTTTGATGTGATTTGAGTCTTCCAGTAAGTTCGTATTGTATTTTAGGACTTGTTGGTGTGTTTGTATGGAGTCTCGGCAGTCTTGGGTGTGTTTCAAATGGGTTTCAGGCCATTTCTCCAAGTTTTGGATTGGTGTCAGCTGATGTATGGTTTCCTTCTTAGTAAATCGCGAAGGGGAAGTCGCAATCGCGTAGTTCTATTTGGTGGAAGGTGGGTTTTCTTCAATGCATTCACGAAGCTAAAGATGCGTTCGCGGAGCTTTGCGGAGGCTGTGCATCACGATCGATAGCAGGGGGCCGTGTTCACGTAGAAGAGAGGCCGACTGGGGGCCTCAGCCCTTAAGCCTTCGCGTTCACGAAAGGCGGGACGTGTTCGCGTAGGCATAACACTGTTGGTCACTGCGTTAGCGACCTGGACGTCATATTCGCGTAGTGGAATTTGGCAGCTTTGGAATTTGTTCTTCGCGATCACGAAGGTTTTTCCGCGATCGCAAATGCTTTTCCACGATCGCGAATGCTTTTCGGCAATCGCGAAAGGTAATGCTGGGAAGAATATTTTAAAACTCTATTTCTAGAGTTTGGTCATTATATCACATTTTGGGTTAGAGAGCTTGGTTTTGGGCGATTTTGGAGGGGACTTTCACGCTTTGGATTGGGGTAAGTATTTTTAACTCAGATTTGTAATTATTTCATGATTCTATCTTTATTTTTAGCATTTAATTGGTGAATTAAAGTGAAGAACTGGGGGATTTTAGTAAAAATATTCCTAAAGTGAAAATTATGGATTTGAAGGTCAATTTGAGGTCGGAATTTAATAAAATTGGTATGGTTGAACTCATAATTGAATGGGCGTTCAAAATTTGTGAGTTTGACCAGGTTCCGGGGTGTGGGCCGGGTTGACTTTTTGATTTTGATAAAGATCGATGCTTTGTTATTTGAAGTTGTTTCCCACAGTATTATTTGATGATATTAAGTTGTTTGTGACTAGATTCAAATCGTTCGGAGGCTGATTCACATGGGAAAGGCTTGTTAGAAGAGTGATTTGACTTGCTTGAGGTAAGTATCTTACCTATGCATTAGTTGCATGAGTTATTTGTGGTAGCTGTATACTGTTATTTGGCTTACCTAACGGGTTAGGTTAGGTGCCATCACGACTAGTTGGATTTTGGGTCGTGACACCCATACTACAATTCTGCACTTTGCGTTCAGATTTAGGAGCTGAGCTGCTGTGTCTAATGAATGCTAGCACAGAGGATGCACCAGCGTTATAGATAAAAGCTACCACTTGTTCATGGTAGATTAAAATTTGTACTTATGCATGTATATTCAAATAGATGTTATATTTTCTTCGTACCAATATCGTAAATCTAAATCTTAGTGGCTCATGACTTGTACTATCAATCTTTGAGATTGTCATTTATTGATTATTGATGATATTTCATTCGACTTATGTTATTTATTTCTCGGATAAGGGTCTTATTTTCCCCTCTACTATCATAAATAGGACATATTTACCCTCCGTTTAATTTGTCTATCAAATTACCGTTATACATTAGGTTCATATTTACCCGTTAAATATTTAAAAGAGTTATATTTGTCCTTCGTTATACTTTAGGATCATGTTTACCCCTCTACTCTTCGAAAAGGGTTACATTTGCCCTTCGTTATACTTCCTTGACATATTTATCCTTACAATTATCCGTGTCAGCTCGTCACCCCCCACCTCACCCCCATACCCCCACTCGTCCATCTCTCTTATCTGTGTCGGCTCCATATTTTTTGGAGAGCGAGAAAATTTTGGACAGTGAGTGAACGAAACTATAGTGTTATCTCTAATTGATTTATTTAATTATTTCACCTTTGTCTATGTTAATTTGTTTCTCTTTAATACTTAGGAGTTAGGAGACATGAATCACTCAATGATATTTTAAAGTGTTTGTAGAGATACAACTCTGTAAAGTCTAAACTGGGTCAATTGATCATGACTGATTCACGAAAAGCAATTTTCTGATACGGCAATTATGAAGATTGTGCGAAATACAATAGTTATAGTAGCGACAACATATTGACCAACAATAATTTTGAACTCAAAATCACTAATCTAATACAACTCACAATTATTGCAATAACCAAAGTAAATTACAAGAAGTTGTACAACAATGGAGTTAATGAAGTCTTATTTAAATTGGGTGAGCAGGTTAAATTATCTTAAATAGGTGACCATATTTAAATTGGAAGAATAAGAAATCCACATTGGCCCCATGTAGGAAAACAAAGGTGGGACATGGTGATCTACCGGATGACGGTAAATGTAGGGTATAATTCTAAGGATAAATATATCAAGAAAGTATAACGAATGGCAAATGTAACCCTTTTTGAAGAGTAGAGGGGTAAATGTGATC
>AWOL01S0145059.1:0-36785 GCA_000715115.1 Nicotiana otophora
GCCAAGGTGGAGATTTGTTGAAATTGTCAAAAGTCCTACATCGGTGGATGACAATTTTGAATGGGAATTTCACCTTATAAAAGGAGACCTAATGTTTAGGATTTATACACACCTCTCATTTGCCTTTTTATCTTCTTAAGGCATTTGTATCTTCTCTCTTTAGTATTATTTCACTTGTAATTTTGAAGTGGAATAAAATATTGATTGTGTCCGAGGAAGTAGGCAAAATTGGCCGAACCTCGTAAATTCTGGTGTTCTTTTATTGTTGTCTTATTGTCTTGTTTATTATTTAGCGGTTGTCATAATCTTTGGTATAGTAGTTGTGACTCATTCACACTATATACATTTGGCTTCCGCAACACCTTCCTCCTTCGCAGGAAATAAAGCTAGAGGAACTTGCTACTACCCAACTATTTTACAAAAGAGATTCTTTGGAATAGTTTGTATGGAAAAAAATAGCTTATTTTTGCTAAAATGAAAAATTATTTCGAGTAATGAAGCTGTAACAGGTTAGTGGATCCTTTAATTAAAAGTCGAGATTCTTTTAAATCTTGACGTCATTGCATTGTGGCCACTCAACAGAACCCAAATTAGGCTGCATTAGGAATTTTTGTATTCTTGTGTTTTAGAACAACCAGAGCCTCAAATCTAATGGGTCCAGTGATTGGTTAACTGGCAAAAATTGGAAGTCCTCTAGTGCAACCATATTTCTGGTTTTACAAAGTTCCAAAAAGGAGCTAATTTTGTGACACTGCAATTTTAAATGATAAGGAAAATAAGAAAAAGGAGTAAACCAATGAAAACCAACCATCAGTTTGCAAATTCCTACATAAGTAGAGCCAGGTCAGCAAGTTATCAAGCCAACTGGCACGTGCTGATTGGTGAAAGTATACTGGCCTCAAATAATATTATCTTCCTGGAACTATAAATGAAGTGAGCATGGGGCTCTCCTCTTGTATTGAACACACAAGAAAAACTCGTAACTGAGGAGAGAAAAGATAAGGAAAGAAAGAAAAAATGGCATCAGCATCTCTCCTCAAGACATCTCCAGTCCTTGACAAGATTGAGTTTGTAAAAGGGCAGTCCCTCCGCCAGCCATCAGTCTCCGTCGTCCGCTGTCAGCCAGCTGCTCCCTCTCTTCTTACTGTCCGTGCTAGCTCCTATGCCGATGAGCTCGTTAAAACCGCGGTACATGCTCTTTTATAACATTTTCCTATCTAGCTACTACTTCATTTGCTTTGACTTCAGGAGCAGCTCTGACTGGATTATTTTATGTATCGCGAATGACACACTTTCATTCTCTTCCTATTTCATGTAGTAGTTGTTTTACTTAGCTACAACATGCACGTTAGCTGTCTTATGTTCTTTTAACTGCTTAGCTATCTCTTACTCCTCTGGAGTAAGAAATTTTAAAGCATGGTAATATGCAACTACGAAAGATGAGCTTGTTTACTTGGGCCTTATTTGCAGAGGCAGTTGTATGATTTAAACTTGATAAGTGCAACCTTACGGTTATTTAGCATTGAACTCTTTGTACTTCTAAAATTATAGGTCCAAAATTTGATATTGCAGAAATTTTAGTGGTTTGTATAGTTATATTCCGTGTTGAAATATTAAGTGTAGCTGAATCCATAAACAATACACTCCATCTGCCTCTGTCTATTTGCCATTTCCATAGAGGAGTGTTTTGCTAGTGTTTCTTTCTTTTTCTTGATAAAAAGATGAAAGAATGCATTATTACCAGTTCTTGATCACTTTTCTTATAGTGGTATTGTTTGTTTTTGCTCAAACTTACTACCAAGATAAAGTGATATATATATAATAAGGGCTATCCTGAGATCAGTAAGCATTTTCTAAAAGTAGTGAGCCTTTCTTTAGAACTTTGTTGAGATGAATGAAGCATATGTGGCTGATTTAAACGAATGAATTGAGTGTAGAAAACTATTGCATCCCCTGGTCGTGGAATTTTGGCGATGGATGAGTCCAATGCTACCTGCGGGAAGCGTTTAGCTTCAATCGGATTGGAGAACACTGAGGCTAACCGCCAGGCGTACAGGACTCTACTTGTTTCAGTTCCTGGACTTGGGGACTACATCTCAGGTGCCATCCTCTTTGAGGAGACACTTTATCAATCAACCGTCGAAGGAAAGAAAATGGTTGATGTGCTTGTTGAGCAGAACATTGTTCCTGGTATTAAGGTTGACAAGGTAAAAGCTCTAACCTCAGTGATTTAAAAGGTCTAAGTTTCTTTGGTCATGAATTGCTAAGAGTTTGAAAATTCACAGGGTCTTGTTCCCTTGGCTGGCTCAAACGATGAATCATGGTGTCAAGGTCTAGATGGCCTTGCCTCCCGCTCGGCTGCTTACTACCAACAAGGTGCCCGTTTCGCCAAATGGTAGAGTATCTTTCTTTTGCATGTTACATAAACAATATTGCTTAACTTGAAGAACAACTTATCTTCTTAATTGTGAATCTTACAGGCGTACTGTTGTGAGCATTCCCAATGGTCCTTCTGCACTTGCAGTTAAGGAAGCAGCCTGGGGTCTTGCTCGCTATGCTGCCATTTCTCAGGTAAAGTTGGCATGTATATATAGAGGAAGCTGAAACACACAAATCTAAAAGAGTTTCTGTTAAAGTTTTGTGCATTGAAACTGTATAGATTCTTTACAAAATCAGGTTAAATTAATCTACAATAGTAGGTAACTCTTTATAGTAAGTCTGATATGCTAACATGAAAATAAGGTAGCTATAATAGGTGAAATTGCACTAATAGTGTAAATTCCTTTTAAAATATCAGTATATTATAAGCTTGACGAACAATGGTTAAAAGTTTCTTGCTCATTCTTGTAGGACAATGGGTTGGTACCCATCGTCGAGCCAGAGATCTTACTTGATGGTGAACACAACATTGACACGACCTTTGAAGTCGCCAAGAAGGTGTGGGCTGAAGTGTTCTTCTACCTAGCCGAGAACAATGTCATGTTTGAAGGTATCCTCTTGAAGCCCAGCATGGTCACCCCTGGAGCAGAGTGCAAGGAGAGGGCCACCCCACAACAAGTTGCCGACTACACCCTCAAACTCCTCCGCCAAAGAATCCCTCCTGCTGTCCCAGGAATCATGGCAAGTATTATCTACATTTCTATTATATCAAACATATTTCCATAATTCCAAGAACTTGACTGTTAATCTTTTACATGGTTTGTTCTACACAGTTTTTGTCTGGTGGACAATCTGAAGTTGAGGCTACTCTTAACTTGAACGCCATGAACCAAGGTCCCAACCCATGGCACGTGTCATTCTCATATGCAAGAGCCCTTCAGAACACATGCCTCAAGACATGGGGTGGAAGACCAGAAAATGTGCAGGCAGCTCAGGAAGCTCTGCTTATTAGAGCAAAGGCCAATTCTCTTGCCCAGCTCGGGAAATACACTGGTGAGGGTGAGTCCGAGGAGGCCAAGAAGGGAATGTTCGTGAAGGGATACGTTTACTAAGTGTCTACCAAAGTCTATAGATGTTTGAATATGAAGCATGTAATGTAGCTAAGTTGAACTGCATAAATGCTTGTTCATATACCGTTGTGCTTTTAGCAATTTATAGCACTCATCAAGCTTGCTCAATTTTATGTTATGGCTTCAACTTCTTCACAATGTTAAGGTGCAACATGCGGCAAATGCCATCAAAATCAAATATAGTGGAAAGGAAGAAAAAAACAATCTACTTCTAAGAAAGCATGATGACCAGGTACACCAATAGAAAAACTGAATGCTATAGAAATGAAACATAAGGACATAGGCAAGATAACTGCTACAAAAAAGATGGGACGATTCATGGATGAGCATTATATATCTGTTGTGACAACGAGATACATAATTTAGTGATAGTTGAAGGACAAAAAGTACATCTTCCGTTTGTGCAAGCTTATAACTGTTTCATAACCTTTCATATTGAACTCCTACCTGAATACTGGCACGCCGACGTCCACAAATCTATCTGCTCGACAGTTTTGTGCCTTACAGAACTGCAGGTGAGGCCATAGCTAGATATGCCATCACACCAACTATCATCTTCCACTACCATTCCCTCAAAGAGTTAGCTTCATCTGATTCAACTAGTTGTAAGTTGTAACACAATCCAAAAATCAATAGTTCTTCTTATTACTAGGCTCCCCATTCGTCAAATATTACACTGTTGAACTCATGTTTCACTCTGTTTCTTCTTTTCTTTTTCCTTCCTTCTTGCTCGCTGTTGCTTATGGAATCCTGCATTTCAGCAGGAAACTTTCTCCATAGCTGCTTCTGTAATTCTTTTAATTATTTGGTTTCTTTTCGAATGTAGGAGTCACCTCTTCTTCCTTACTGGCGAAGCAGGAAGCATAGGTTGTTTCTGTTGCCATTCCTTTTGCTAGAAAAGAAACCATCCTACGGGGATGAGACGTATTCAAGTTCTTTTCTTTTTGATAAATAAATTCTGCCAAGTCCATTACTTCCCCTTAGCTAAGATTTTGTTGAAGGCCAAATGTGTTTGCTAGTACACAGGAATTAGAACATAAATAAAACAATAATTAGAGTATAGACTCAATACAATGAAAGAGAAGAGAGACTATGCATCAGCAAGTGCTGGTTCCCAGCTGTTCCAAACTAGGAGAGATGATGAATTAGAAACTGCAGCATTTCCTGCAGGCTAGGTCCTTATGGGAAGAAAATTTTAATGAACCTTAATACAACTGCAAGAAACAATGAAAATAATCTCTACACTCAAAAGTGACCTTAGATTTTAAGATAACAGCAACTTCTGCCAAAATCACCTTAAACTTCAATTACATCAACAACTATCAGCAGGCAGTTTCTATGATGCTGTCTTAACAGCTAAACTAAATCCTAAAGCAAAAATTGATTACGAGTCTAGCAAAAAACTATTAGCGGCGTTTTTCAGCAGGACCTCAAAGCAATCAGAACATGCAGTTTATCATAAACTAGTTGCCTGAATGTTGTTGGACTACTAATCTGGGCTAATGAGCTTCATCAATAACATTGGTGAACCTTCTATCACATGCGCAAAGGTGGAACATGCACGCCATATGAGTTATAAGTGTGACGCCTCACTTACATTTCCTCATAAAAAGCGACCTGGCTGGAACAGCCCCTCAAGATGTATTAATCCTGTTGAGGTAAAAAAGAAACAGTTCATAAAGTAATGCTCAAAAACCTTACAATAGGGAAATACTATGGGATCAACCTTTTCATGAACAATCTGTCAAGTTATTTTCTTCTTCTTTTTTGGGCTAAGAATAGAATCATCCTAGTTGGTTAACAAAGACTGGACAGTGAAGACTGCAACTTAAAGCAGGGACCTTCTATACAAAACGATTCTTGAATGGGATTCCAGCAGACTTATAAGAGAGACAATAGCAAGAAAACATGAAAATTGAAAAAGCACATCTCTTCAGCAGATATTTCAGCAACCTCCAGTAGTTCAGAAAGGATTTACATTTCCACAGTAACCCGGTTTACCATATTTACTCTCCATAAATGAAAGAATGAAAGGTGACATCTCTATAAGCACTTATGCTGATCAAATTGGATTACCCTGATTGGAAATCAAAGTGGTAAATAATTTGTTTTGGTTTTTCTTTTTCTTTTTCTATTTTGAGGTACTTCATAATTCTTGACAAATTATCTATCTTCTACAGACCAGTCAATTCTCCCTCTTAAAACATCATCTTTTATATGTTTTCAAACAGTTGAGTTCACATGAAATTTTTTTAGCATTAAAATGAAAAGAGAGAATGTGAAAACTCACACTTTATTAAGTAGATATTATTGATGAAATATGGCAAAGTTATTCTGGGATTGATTCTGAGAGATGTAAAGTGCCTAACCTGATTAGATGCCTAACCATGATAACGATTTGGCTTCACATTTAAGTCGATCATTTTGTCCTTCTTGGCATGATCATCTGCACTCCCATCTGAAACTGGGACAGGAGAGAATCTGCGATTTTGTTGATTGTCTTCAACCATTGGCTTTGGTGAGTGACTATATTCCCTCTTGTTTTCACCAGGATCTAATGTCTTCCTGGCTAACTCCTCCGTAGGCCCAGGTTTGTCTCCTGGAAACTATATGAGAAAGTATAGAAAGATGAACCAAAACATATCACACTGCACATATCAAGAGTAGGATGTAACTGAAATACGACAGAGTTACCAACCTCAACTTTCTGCCTCAACAGGAGATATCTACTGTGTGTTCGTTTACCTCCAACGTGTACGATCATGTCGCATTGCAGACAAAGAGAACTTCCATCAACCTCACAGTAAAAGAATGCTTCATGTGTAATGCAGAGGAAATTAGCAATAGTTAGTTCGTTTTGCAAGACCTATTGAGTAGGATAAAACTACAAAATAACATCAAAGGAATCAGAAGAAAAACTAACTGAAGAATAAAAGGGATTAAACTCCACTAACCAGGTGCATTTTCACATATGTCGCAACGAGGAACATCATTGGGCTTAGCTAGTCCAACCCTCACATGCCTACTAGCAAGCTTATTACACATATGAACCTATTGATCAAATTTGAATATGATTAGAGGGGTCCGCAAGAATGAAAACATCAAAAGTCCCTTAGTGGCATTGTCAAATATTAATTGGTTAAAGGTTGACTCCAGTAGATTTGCTCTTTCATGCCTCTGGGTCAGAAGTGAGTAGTGTTTAAGATATAATTAAGAACATAGAAGTGTGCACCCTCTCTAACATCTTAAACTTTTAGATACGGTGATCACATAATTCAACATGGTATAGAAGTAGGCACGAGATCGGGGTTCATGTCTCACCACAATTCATTATCAATAGATTTTTCCCACATGCTTGACCCATAAAAAAGAATTAGGCTCACACGTGAACAGACATGTTAAAGATATAAATAGAAGTGTCCCTCTAGTATAGCATAAACTTTTAGATAAGAAGATCGCATAATTCAACAACTAGGAAGATCACAATTACAAGACAAATTCCAACATATAGATATATAAAATAACCCTTAAGGATTAAGAAAAATTTATTACTCCTACTAACTTAAAGTGGATGAACAGAAGAAACCAAAACCAGAGAGAAGAAGCAATGATTCCCTGGTTGTAAATACTGAAGAAATGCCAATTTGCATAACAGGTCAGCATGATTTTTGACCTTAAAGAAGTTGATGATAGAGCAACTGATTGCAGCCTCCTTAAGTAACATAAAGACACATAATCGCACTTATCAAAAGAAAAAACACACACAGAGATAATTTCAGGCAATGATGTACGTTTTGATAGCTAATTCCGGTCCTAAAATATAATTAGCTGCATCATCCTATCTTGTAGATTTTATAACTATGCTCGACTCAAGATATCTGCAACTTACTATACAAAATATAGTCGTGCTTGCGTTCCCTTTTGCAGATATAATTAAGTTGACTTGAACAATTATTCCACCCCATCAACAAATAAAAAGCTAAACTGAACACATTCCAGTGAGTTCAACAAACTAATTACCTCTAAAACCCCAAAAGAAGAAATAGAAGTTTCATGCAAGTACAAAGGGACAAATAGTATTAGATTGACAGTAAAATTAGACCTTTTCGTCACAGGCACGGCAAAGGGCAGCCTCATCTGCAGCGCAGAAAAGAATGGCAGCAGCACTTTCACAAACGTCACAAAGTGTCCGCATTATTCATTTCTACGACTCCCCCAATAATAAGTAGACAAATATAAAAGCTAACAACATTACTTATTAGTTTCAAATCAAGAACGCTTCAATTTTCGATATCAATTAAGTTCCACTTCGACAAATAACATCCAAAGTCTGGATCTTTACGTCAAGTTGAATAGTAATCTGAGACAACTGCAGGAAGCAACTCACAAACTACAGTATATTTTAATTATAACAAACAATATTTCTTAAAAGGAAACGTTTGAAAAGATAGTAATCTACCACTGCTAATTGATAATGATAATGGAAGATGGTAAGTGAGACTAGGATTATTTTTCTGATTGGCTGGGTTTTTGAATATCAGACCAGAAATAGCACCATGATCTATATTAAAGAAAAATATATGGTGGCGTCAACTGAGGGAATGCTCCACAGCCACAAGATTAAAGAGGGTGGCCATGAAAATTCCAATTCTCAACCACCAATTATATATCTTAGACCTGGCCCATCGAATTTAATAGTGTGTACTTGTCTATTCAATGATGCTTCTTCATTTTCATCATTTTTGGATTTTCTTTAATGCAAGACAACTTGTGAGGTCTATGATTACGCCACGTGCCCCCTTTGCCTTTTCACTTTCAACTACCGTATGTAAATTGTGTTATTGCATCCCAATGAGTTGCCTAAATCGATTTGGTCCCCTAATGCTTCATTTTTTTGTCAAGTTTCTCATGTGCTACTACTCCGCATTCATTAGTTGCCTTGTCGGTGTATTTACTTAGTTGTTGATAATGTCGATTTTAGTTGAATTTAATTTTATACAAATTGATGATATATAACTATTATGCTATCATTATAACTTACAACATCATAGCAATTTGTCTACTTATTTTTGAACTAGTTTCACTAATTATGAATAATTACTTATATAGTAATTATTTTTAAGTAATTTGATATATTATTAAAATTGTTTATATCATAAGTATATATAAGTTAAATGCATCTAATTCCATCTATCAAAATTTGGATCGTTGTGGAGCAAGTTGAGTCATAGGCAAGTCTAATCAAACCTCATTGGTCTATATATATCTTTTGATGGAATAATAATATGCATTGATAACCCATAAGTAGAAGTCTAAAGCAGTATAGTATAAAAGAGGCAAAAACTCACAATGTTACGAATTAAGGTGTTGTTTGTTGTTGGGTTTCAAATCCCCCTGCCCTCACCCAAAAGATCTCGATTGACACTGTGGGTTTAGAAAGTTTTAACAAACAAATTTTTTGGAGGCGTGGCTTTAATTATCTAATTCCTCCACTTACTAAGATTGGTATAGACATGTAAAATCAAGACTTGAGAATAAAGTTGCAGAAGCATAAAGAAAATTGTTGATATTATTCCATTGGGATACTCCGGGAAATTAAGGGGACAAATATCTAGTAGTGTCTATTCTATTTAATAATAAATAGGACTATATACGAAAGCTAAAGTAAATTTTGAGATGAAATGAATACATTGGTCAGAGGATTCCACATCCATTTGAACTTTATTGGGGCGCTCGATCGGAATGAACGTGTGGATATATAGATATAGTAACAATGTCGATCAAGCACATCCATGATATGATTATTGTAGTAGGAAGGAAAAAAAAAATATCTGCAAATGTTTAATATATTATATTTATTAATTTGGTATAAAATAATGAAAACCACACTTCAGAGCGAAAAATAAGATTATAGCTAAAATAGACCTCCCCCGGCCCTTACCAAAAAGAAGTGACAGGACTGTAAGATTATATTGGGAGTAGCACTAACAATCCAAGACACACAAATGCAATTGGAGTTTTAATTAGAAGTATAAAAAATAGAAAAACAAAAAACTAATGCTCCTATCACAAAAGCAACAAATCCGTTCACTCATTATAGATTAAAAAGTTTTTTTTGTTGTTGAGGAATATCAATAACAATAACTATGTTTCATCCTAAACAAGTTATGGTCGAGCTATATAAATCCTCATTCCTTTCATTTAGCTCAACTCATATCATTATTATTATTAAAATAAAATATAATAATAATAATAATAATAATAATAATAATAATAATAATAATAATAATAATAGATTTCCATTGTGTCCTATTGGCTAAGTCTGCATTGATTCCAAGGATTTGTAGGTCTTTTGAGACAACTTCCTTTCATGTGATTTTAGGTGTATCCTATCTTTTTTTTAATACCTTGCTCTATCATAGTTTTACACTTATGGACAGGTGCATCTATAGGTCGATGCAAGACACGACCAATCATCTCAAGCGACCTTATCTCATTTTATCCTCATTGTGTGCTACTTGTGCCTTCCGGCAAATATGATCATTTTAATCTTATCTAATTTTGTGTGACTACGCATTCATCTTAGCTTTTGTATTTCGTAACACTCATCTTAGAATATGTTGAACTTTAACGGCCTAATATTCATTACCACGTAACTTTTTGTTGAACTGTATATAGTTTTATAATTCTAAACCACGAAGAGCTGTAAGTTATAGAACAAGCATTAAGGGAAGTACATTTACGCTAGCTTCACTCCTATATGAAAATTCCCTACAACTTGTAATACTTTGGCTCGTTTGGACAATTGGATATTTTATAGGGTATCGATACGGTACTGATACTAAGGATTTGATATATATTTGCATTCCTGATTCACGCTTAACTCAAAAATAAGTTTCCTTATCTTTTATCTCCTTTGACAAGGTGGGTTGCTCTGATAGTAAGCACCCTTCACTTTCAACCAAGAGGTTGTGAGTTCGAGTCACCCCAAGAGCAAGGTGGGGAGTTCTTGGAGGGAAGGATGCCGAGGGTCATTTGGAAACAGACTCTCTACCCCAGGGTAGGGGTAAGGTCTGCGTACACACTACCCTCCCCAGACCCCACTAGTGGGATTATACTGGGTTGTTGTTGTTGTTGTTGTTATCTTTTATCTCCCTTGTAAAGATTTAGAATGATTTTGCCATATATAAGTGGTGGTATGCATATTAAATACCACTACTAGAAATCCGGTAAAAACCGACCAAAAAAATCGACCAACGTTGGTCGATAATGGCCAAAACCCGACCAAAACGCGACCATTTACGTGGGGACGGTATTTTTGTGGTCGAAAAGGCATACTGACCAAAGTTGGTCGGAAATTACCGACCAACTTTGGTCGGTCAATTATATTAAAAAAATATATTGCAAAAAAAACCGACCAAAGTTGGTCGATTTTATTAAAAAGTAAAATTACCGACCAAAGTTGGTCAGTTTTTTTAAATGACCGGTCGAATTAACCGACTAATTTTGGTCGATTTGTTTAATATTAATTTTTATTTATTTTATTTGAAAAACCGACCAAAGTTGGTCGGTTTCTTGAAACATAAATTTCGCGGGACACAAAAATAGTTTCCCGCATTTTTGCGCCAAAGAAAACCAACCAAAGTTGGTCGATTTCGTAAAAAAAAAAAAAATTTCGTAAAACAAATATAATTTTTTTTTTTTGAAAAACCGACCAACTTTGGTCGGTTTTTTGGTCAGTTGGTTGACCGACCAAAGTTGGTCGGTCGACCTTGGTCGGTTTTTGCCGAATTTCTAATAGTGTACAGTAATTATTTAGGAAGTATATATTAAAATATTATTCATATAATATAATAGTATATGAATATATGTAGTACATAACTTTTTACCATGTATTCATTGAATATGAATACATAAATAAAATATTCCATTTTTAATAATGATATATTTAATGTATGTAAGTCTATATTTCAATTTATTCATCACACACTCTATGTAATATGTGTATTACAACAAATATGTATTTTAAGAAAATTTTATGTGCATAAACTATATATAATTTGAGAGAGTTGGAAGAGAGGGTTTTGTCACGACCCAATTTAGGATCATGACCGGCGCCTAGGAGCAAGTGTTCCCAAGTAAGCTTTATCGGTATTTTACAGAAATTCGGACAGAGTTTTTCCTGTTTTAGGACTATCCAAAAATAAACTTGTCTTAGAAATCAACAACACAACCAACCTATATCAACCAAACAAGTTATAATCCTCATTCACGAAATATTTCTAACACAATAATACTAACTTCATATCCAATTATATGATAGGAAAGTCTAATACGAGTCACCAATTCTATATCAATAAAAGAATGCTTATGACACTCGTAAAAATGAATATGGAGCGACTCTAAGGGTTTCAAGAAAGAGACTATAACAAATAAATAACAATCTTTGCCCACGCGAATAAATGTGGGGCTTACCAGAAACTGTCAACTCGTGTACTCTAATTAACGGAATCCTCGCCTGCGTCTACTACTGTCTCTGTAAAAATAATAGCGGGGAGTGAGTCGCTAGCTCAGTGAGTAATAATACTTAACGATAACCGTTTTTAATAGGGGACAAGTTAGAAAACATGCTTGTATAATAATCACAAAATAAAATGCCTTTTTTTTAAAACGGTAATAATAATCAATCTCATCATGTGTTTCCTGTAACAAAATCAATTTAACAATTCAGTAATAAACTCGGTAAATGCTGTGTCATAGCAAATCTTTCTATTTGAGAGATTTTCAGAAAAGGATCATGTAATCTGTATCACTGTGTGGACCCCTTCGTAAAAAGAGTCAAATATAACTGTAGGTCCCTACTCGATGGAAAACTGTAACTGTATGCTAGTTCTACCTTCCCACTAGCCAGGACTATAACTGTACTCGGTAATCGGTAAATACAAGGTACACCAGGTCTAACGAACCCGTCGTTAACTACGGGATCCTTCAAAGTCTCCTTCCATTAATACTTTATCTTGTAAACAGTAAATACTCGTACAAAAGCATTTTCAAAATAATGAAGGGCATATCATTTCTTATCAAATCTTATAATTTTATTTCGGTAACGGTAATCATGTCTCGAGTAACAGTAAAACATGTATAGTAACAGTGAGAACATTTTAAATAACTGTTACATCTCAAGTAACGGTAAAACATATCTAGTAACGATGAAAATATTTTAGTTAACCGGTAAATATCTCAAGTAAACTGTTCGGTACCATATCAAGCAAATGACTTGTCCCACATGCAAATTTCAAAGCATCGGTAACACATTTATTTTTAAAATCATATATAAATCATCCAGGTTATGAAAACACAAATTGTGGTAAGATTACTACTCACAGTACTCGTGTCGCAACACCAAACACCTCAAGCAATCTGTATGACTTCTAATCGATCCAAGTGCTCAATTCGTGTAAAATCTATAAATCAATATAAGTTTATGTTACCATATGGTAACCACGAAATTCAATAAATTTAAGTGATAGCGAATCACAATTTCTATTACCCAGTGTTACTCAAAAAACCATATGCCAGAATACCTATATTGCTATCAAAACTAACTCTTAAAAGCTTTTTTTTTTTTTAATTCCAGGTTCATGGTTATTCATGAACTAGTTTATTTTATCATGAAAATTCATATTACTGTTACCCACCATAGTTAAATACCAAACTCAATTCTAGTATTCCAATTGAAGAGTTAAACAATATAAAACCAAAATTCTTCCAGAAGAATTACGTTGTTAGTTCTTGTAGTTTCTTGTTATAACTCTTTGATGCCAAACGGAGTACTTTTACTCAAGAAAAAGAACTGATGCGTATTGCTCCTCTTCAAGCATCGTGTCCCAGCAGCAATTTGGGTTTTTGACTCCAAGTTGTTGTTAAATTTCTCGTTCTCACTTTCCTTACGGATTAAAGTTGTAGATATTTCCCTAAATTTTTAAGTTGTATTCTATTTGTTGGCTGGCAAGTCTCCTCTCCAAAACCTTATCAAACCCACGTCACACCTGTGATGGACTTTGGCCTTTTAAATTACTTCATACATTTTTTTATAGCTAAATGATCAATTTGTCCTTGGTTAAAATTATGGGTAATTACACGTTTGAAGCCCTTATTTTTTGTACTAATTTGTTTTTGATAAAATAGGTAACTGATCCTAATTTATGCGTTGGTATTTATTTTAAAAATTACATTTAAATTTGGAAAATGTCATAAAGGTAAATAAATCTATTACTTTAGAAATAAATCAAAAATAATATTGTTTATTCAAATAAACTAGTATTAATACCCGCGCAATGAACGTATATTACTAAAAATATGAATCATATTAAAGTAAGATTTAATTTATTTGAGCGTGTTGTTCATTACGTTTCAACGAAATGATAATTATGTCTTATTTTAATGTGTGTACCTAATAATAAAAACTATGTATAATTAAATTAAATGAATCATATAATTATTGAATAACATTTAGATGAAACTAAAATATCATAATTATATAGTTTCTGCTACAAACAATCTGAAAATATAACATGATTCAAAACCAACAATTAAAAATACGTTAAGTGAATCTAAAAACTTCTATATTTACTATTCTTCTAGCTTCATTTCTTATTTATTCATCATCATTTATAAATTTTCAATCCCTTCCTACTTGTAGCCTGTGATATAGATTATAAAGTGGTACATTTATAAATATATTTATTTGAAAATAGTCCACTATGAGATAATGCTTCTTCCAGATTTTTAATAATGATAAAATAATAATGGAGTGGGAAGAAAGGTTAAGTAGCTCGTGGCCCTTTTTACCCAAGGGATACCTCAAGAAAATGCAAGCACTAGCTCTGACACCATGATAATATGCAAAATCGCAAGTAATTTAGGGAAGAAAATGAGAAATCGAAACCCTAATTTCAGAGAGAAAAGAGAGCCAATTTCATATTAATGAAGAATAAGGGGAAAAAATTGTCTTTCTAGTTGTACACGTGCACTACTTTTTATCTATTTACAAAATACACAGATATTATAAAATACACTATGTAAGAAAAATAATGTGGGCTCCGGATCAAGATTGATCTACATTACATTGTATCCTATCTTTAGTAAAATCTGCATTAATTCTAATAATTTATAAGTTTTTCGAGACAACTTCCTTACATGTGATTTTAGGTCTATCTCATTCTTTTTAATACATTGTTCTGTCATAATTTTATACCTATGGACCGGTGTATCTGTAGGTCGACGCAGAACATGACTAAATCATCTCAAGCGATCTTATCTCATTTTATCCTCAATGTGTGTTACTTACACCTTCTAGCAAATATGGTCATTTTTAATCTTATCTAATTTTGTGTGACTAGGCATCCATCTTAGCTTTCATATTTTTGAAATACTTATCTTATAATATGTTGAACTTTAGTGGCCCAACATTCACTGCATATAATTTTTTGTTGAATTGTATATAGTGTTTATAATTCTAAACCACAAAGAGTTGTAAGTCATAGTAAAAATTGCATGGGGCGCCCTATTTGGTCGTCCCTTTTTAATTTATCCCCGTTTTATTTTTCTGTTTGCATCCGTACCCATTTTTCTGTTAAAAACGTTTTAAAAAGACGATTTTACCCTTCTTTAATAAAAGACTATTGACAAACTGTAGGACAAAAATTTAAGCATGTTTAGGCTTAAATTTTAGCAAATAAACTAAAAAACTTCAGCTTGTTCAGACTGAAGTTTCGGACAAAACTCAGGACAAAACTGTAGATTGCGTTACAAAACTTCATCATGTTTTGGTATGAAGTTTTAGCAAATGAACTAAATAACTTCAGCATGCATTAGCAAAAACTCTTTAGAAAATTACATATTGCAGGACAAAAACTTAAGCATGTTTAGCCTTAAATGTTAGCAAATGAACTAAAAAACTTCAGCATGTTTAGTCTGAAGTTTTAGCAAATGAACTAAATAACTTCAGCATGTTTTGTATGAAATTTTAGCAAATGAACTAAATAATTTCAGCATCCATTAGCAAAAACTCATTAGGAAATTACATACTACGAGACAAAAACTTAAGCATGTTTAGTCTAAAATTTTAGTAAATGAACTAAAAAACTTAAGCATGTTTAGTCTGAAGTTTTAGCAAATGAACTAAATAACTTAAGCATGTTTAGTCTGAAGTTTTAGCAAATGAACTAAATAACTTCAGCATGTTTAGTTTGAAGTTTTAGCAAATGAACTAAATAGCTTCAAGCATGTTTAGACTGAAGTTTCGGATAAAATTCATGACAAAACTGTAGACTGCAGGATAAATAACTTCAGTATGCATTAGCATAAAGTTTTAGCTTCAATGTGAAACAACTTCATGCTATATTAGCATAAAGTTTTAACTTCAACATGAAACAATTTCATGCTACATTAGCATGAAATTTTAGCTTCAAGGTGAAACAACTTCATGCAAGTGTGATTCTGAAGATGAATCTAGACAAGTTTCTGATTTTGTTATAAAGTTGCCGAGAGGAGAGGAAGAGATTGTTTTATATCTTTTGTCAGGGGTGTAACTGTCATATTATTACGGATTTTTTGTGAGATGGCTACCAAATCAATAATTTTAAAAAATAAGGTATAGGTTAAAATGTGACACAAATATAGGGTACGACTGCAAATCCCCCTTTTTATTTTTATTTTTGGTGTAAAAAAAATATTATTAATCTCCAAACCAACCAAATATTACATTCCTTCTAAACTGTACAGACTAGAGGTAAATTCCTTCTAGCCGCAAAATTTCCCTATCTATCTTCCCTATCTTTATTTGCTAAACAATTCCTCTATCCATTTCCTTCTATCTCTCCCCTCTTTCCTAATATTTTGCATATTCAATCTAACTTTGCATTCTTGTTGGATCTGTTTACAAATCACCATTAGACGTGGTACTTTGTTATTCCATATTGCATCATTTCTGACCTGCCATATTTTGTACACCAACGCTGCCACAACTGCTATAATGAGTTTTCTGCACATTTTACCTTTAACATTTCGTGTTAGTCTTCTCCACAAGCCATCAATATTTGGTTCGTTTATCCCCAATTCTAGCCATTCCAGCAGAATTCTCAGGCACTCTTTCGAAAAATGACATTCGAAGAATAGGTGTTGAATTGTTTCTTTACTTTCACCACACATTTCGCACCTTGTTTCTGTATATACTCCAATTTTTTCCAGTCTTTCTCTTGTCAACAGTCTTTTATAAACTGCTAACCAACTGATAAAACTGTGTTTTGGAACATTAACAGAGTTCCAAATCTATCTAGCCCAGGGCCACTCATTCAGCTCCCATTTCCTCCATTGGTATCCTTTTTGTATAGAATACCTTCCACCTGCTTGTTGCCAGTCATTCCCCATATATTCTCCCTTGAACTTTTCCATTATAGTGCATATTCTCTTCTAATACCAACTACAATCAGTTGGTGGCACATATTGTTTCCAGCTGGACCCTTTGATGTATATGTGATCCATTCATTTCACCCATAAGTTGTTAGCCTTTTGAGCAATGTTCCACACATACTTTGCAATTGCTGCCTCATTCCATACCATGCAATCCATTGTTCCTAGTTCTCGTTTGTGCTTTGGTTTACATATAATATCACACGCAATCAATGGAGCTTTATTAGTTTGTTCTCTCCCATCCTACAAGAAGTTTCTACATATTGCAGTCAGCTTCTTCAGAACAAACTTAGGTAGGATAAATATCGATGACCAGTATGTATGAACATGTAGTAGAACTGAATTGATTAGCTGAACTCTACCAACATATGACAAGTTCCTCGAGCTCCATGCTTTTATTCTACCAGTCATCTTATCTATTAGGATTTCATAATCCATGATTGATAACTTCTTTACTGAAATTGGAACCCCAAGTATCTAAATGGCAATGGCCCTTTCTGATATCCAGTTGCCTCACATAAATTTTCCAGTCCTTGTTTTGGCATGTTAGCACTAAAAATATTGGACTTTCCTGCATTAGTGTTCAAACCTGATGCATTTGCAAAAGACTGCAGACCTCTTAACATCAACATTACTAATTGATAATTACCTTTACAGAATAGCAATATATCACCCGCAAAGCATAAGTGATTCAGTTTTAGTCCCCTACATTTCGTGTGATAACCAAACTCCCTCATATCAGCAACTTTATTCAAGATTCTGGTTAGGTACTCCATGCATACTACAAATAGCAAATGTGAAATGGGGTCACCCTGTCTTAGACCTCTTTTTCCTGTTATACTCCCATGCAGTCCTCCATTTATAGCAATACTATACTAACTAGTAGTTATACATGACATGATCCATTTAATAAATTTTTGAGGGAAGTTCATTGCATGGAGCATTTCTTCTACAAACGACCATTCTACACTATCATATATTTTTTTTAGATCAATATTGATTAAGAAACTCTGAGTAGTGTTCTTCCTGTTGTACAATCTTACCAAATCTTGGCATATCAGAACATTCTGAACTATGGTTCTTCCTGCAATGAATGCACTTTGATTCGCAGAAATCAGTGTAGGCAGTATCAATCTGAGCCTGTTACATAACATCTTAGATATCACCTTGTATATTGTATTGTACCCTGTAATAGGCATGTAATCTCCCATACTTGTAGCATGAGAGCCTTTTGGAATGATGGTTATCATTGTATGGTTCAGCACCTTTAACATCTCCCAAGTTCTAAAGAATTCTATTATAGCATTCACTACATATTTGCCTACCACCTCCCAGCTATCTTTAAAAAACTTGCTTCCATAGCCATCTAGATCTGGTGATTTATCTCCATTGATTGCCCACAAGGCTGTTTTAACCTCTCTTTCTGTAAAAGTTTCCTCTAATATGTTCCTTTGTATTTATTTAACTACTGGTCCTTGCTGAATCAATCCGCTACTAACATGCTCCCTTTCCTTGTTGGTAGTGCCTAACAAAGTAGTGTAGAAATCAATAAAGGACTTTGCAATTGCATCCATCTCTGTTCGATTGACTCCCTGTGCATCTGTTATAGAGAAGATTCTGTTCATATTCCTTCTAGCCTTCATCATGCTATGAAACAATTTGGTGTTTAGGTCCCCATTTTCCAGCCACTGCACCTTACTTTTCTGTTTCAAATATTGATGTCTTGCTTCATTCAACCTCTTAGTCTTCCTCGTTAGCCTTGCTTCTTCCTCTTGTAGCTCCTGATTAAGAGGTATTTGCTGCATTATTTGTTGGCATTGCATTAATTCTTCTTGTGCTTGATCTGCTTTCTTTTCTATATGACTGAACTTCTCTTTGTTTAGCTGCCTTAATTTCCCCTTCAGGTTGTTTAGGTTTCCCATCAACTTATACATTTTGGTCCCAGTTTTGTTTGTCTTCCAGCCTTGCTTTACTGTCTCTTTGTAATCTAGTGCCATGCTCCATATGTTAAAGTATCTGAATATATGTTGCTTCTTTTGATCTACTGCCCATTTAATTATTGCAGGACAGTGATCCAATGTCCCTTCATTCCTATAGTATACCTCTGAATCTGGTAAAGCCAATATCCACTCATTATTGACCAACACCATGTCAATCCTATTATATACTCTACCATTACCTCCATGTTTGTTGTTCCACGTAAAGAAGGCCCCTGAAGACTTCATATCTTGTAATGTACATTCTTCCACACATTACTTGAATTCTCTTATTTTTGTCATTGTAACTGGACTCCCAATTCTTTCTTATTTATGTAGGACATAGTTGAAATCCCCCATGACTGCCGAAGGTTCATCCATATGCTCATGAATTTCCTTGATATCCTCCCATAATTTCCTTCTTAGTGCAGCATCATTGAATCCATAGACCATTGTTAATGAAAATTTCCTTCTTGTTCCTCTATGATGTACTCCACAATGTATTAATTATTCTGTGACTTTGTATATGCTTATATCAAATACCAAAGGCTTTCATAAGAGCCATCTTCCTCTTTTATGTTGATTTAGATTCGTACTATAGGACCATCCATTACATAGGTTAAGAGCAGCTCTCTGAGCCTTAGCTATCTTAACCTTAGTTTCCAAGAGGCCAAATAATCCAACCTGAGAATTATGCATAAACAAATGAATTTTCTTCTGTTTATCTGGATTATTTAGCCCCCTGGTATTCCAAAAGCCAATTTTATCCATGTGTTGGTGGGCTCCCCCACCCTTGTCAACTACAACCCCCCTTTGTCCTACATTACTATTCTCCATTGTTTCCATCTTCTGCCCTACCTGACTTGTACTTGCCCCTTCTTTATTTTGCTGCTTTCCTAGTGTAGCAAACGCATTACCTATCTTCAATGATGCTTCTTGCACCACCACTGCTTTCCTCACATACTTCCCAACTTTATACCCCTGATTTTAAGATGGATTCTTTCCCATTTCTAGCTGCTTATTGTCCCCCTGTTTTTCCTTTTATTGTTGCTCTGCTCCCTTTTGTTTTACTTGATCTTTGTGTATCTTTTTTCCTTTTTTCTGTTGAACTACCTCCTCATGTACTTTCAGTTCTTGTTGCTTCTCATTCTTCTCTTTTTTCTCCTGTAGAAATTTCCTACACTCATAAATGTCATGTCCATAATTCTTGCATTTCTCACACAGAATAGGTTTCCATTCATAATGGACTGTCTGCTCTATTATTTTTTCAGACTCATTTTCAAATCTAATACTTAACGGGTATTGTTGTTTCAATTTCACTTCAACTAGCACTCTTGCATATGTTAGTCTTTCCTTTTTTGTAGTAGCAGCATCTGCCTTTAGAGGCTTTCCAATCAACCCAGCTATTTTTGTAAGAGCCACTTGTCCCCAATATTTGATATCTAACCCTATCAATCTCACCCAAATAGGAATGTTCTCCATTTGCTCCTTTGTGGTCTCCATATCTGCCTTTCATGGCTTCACAATTACTGGTTTTCTATCAAACATTTGAACACCTTCTTCCACTGCTTTGCTTCTACTTTCAACACTATGAAATCTCACCAGGAATACCCCTCTATTTAGTTGTGCTACTTTGTCTATCCCCAATGCTCCCCAAATTTTCCTGAAATATCCATCAATTTCTACTTGTGGTGGATTAGACCCTAAAATATAAAACACAGCCGTTGTTGTCCAGTAATCCACCTCATCCTTAATGTTCGCCATTGTAATTTTCATATTCAGTTCAGTATTTTCCTTAATTAGTCTAGACCTTCCTCTATCGGAATTGAACCTACAACATTGCTCCATGATTTAGTACTTGATTCTAGAGTTCTAGTCGAACTTGTATTTTTATTCACCATCGCTTCCTTTTCGACAATCTCTGCCCATAACGCCATGTTCACCACTGGAATTTCATCGTTCCTCTTGTTCCCTCCCTGTGGTTTGGTTGGATTTGAAATCTGATTGATATCCAAAGGTATGATTCCTTGGATCGCATTGATACTTTTCACTTTCTTCACATCTCCCGATTGTGGCACTCCCATACGCACTGAATTTGTTTTCTGACTTCCGTGGATCTTCTGACCTCCACCTCCAGTCCTCGATTTTCTCGTCATTTTCAGCTGTCGCTGAGAGAGAATCGCATTCTAGAGAGAGGAGTTAAATCTGACCTTGAAGATGAGCTTGAAGCTCGATCTGGAGCACCAATGGAGTCCTTCTAGAGAATTCTATAAGAAAACGGACAGAGAATTCTAGAGAGAATTATTTAATCCCCTTTTTGTTGAATTGTATATAGTATTATAATTCTAAACCACAGGGAGCTGCAGGTCATAGACCAAGCTTTAAGAAAAGTACATTTACACTTCACATAATATACCATCTTTCTCATAAAAAGAAGGAAGATACACCTATATTTATAGGCCCAATCTGGATCTGGAGCCCACATTATTTTCCTTACATAGTCTATTTTGTAATATTAGTGTATTTTGTAAGTAGAAAAAAAGTAGTGCACGTGTACAACTAGAAAGACATATTATTCCTTCACTTATTCTTCAATAATATGAAATCGTCTCTTTATCTGAAATTAGGGTTTCGATTTCTCATTTTTTGCTCCAAATTACTTGCGATTTTGCATATTTATATACGCTACTTTATTATTTACGTATAATTTAGAAGGTTGTACTTTCTATAGTAAGAAAAATACCGTCATGAAAAATTTGTTATGTTGGCACCTGACAGGAAGTTTCCTTGCGCGAGTGTTGAAGAGTATGATTTTTGTATCCAAAAAGAAAAATATAGGAAAACACGTAATATAAATATGCACCTAGCTGAATATAGATCTTGATATAATCATTCTTTTTGTTGATGTCTTATTGCGGACTCGCGAGGCTATTATTTTTTCCATGCAAATCATGAGTAGCATATTACAGAGAAAATTGAAAGACAAAAATTATCAAAACACAAGATATCTAAATACTGCAAAAGGAAAGGAAAAAACAAAGCTGAAAAAGAAAAAAATTCTAATTAAGTTAAGCCAAATTGTTATCCTTTCTTTAGATTGATATCGTCATTATTATATATAATTTGCATATATACAAATAAAATTTGAAAATAGAAGTACATCCATTCCAGTTTTAACTTGTATAACCAGACAAACGTAAACACGACTTGTGGAAAAGCCACTTAATTAAACAATTGATAACCCGTGACTGTTCTCCACTATTTGTTTCAAGGATAAATTAAACAATTGAAAGATTCAAAGTAGTAACAAACACACGACATTAGAACTGAACTGAGCTGAAAATATACAATACTTAATTAGAAAGAAAAGTTGAGCATGTCCTTGCTTAAGCTTTCCATCATCTCTGCAGTTTCCGTGAAACCACAGCCACAATTGGTGGGTGTGAACTTGTTATGGCTGGTGCCAATATTGTGAGGCTTGAGTGGGCAAGTTGAAGAGATAGGCAAAAGTGGAATGTTATCACAGTTACAGATTTCAATCATGTAGCCATCTGGGTCATGGAAAAACACCTGATCTACCTTTATGCCATTATCCTCTACCACTGCAGTCACATATCTCATTCCCATTTCCTCCAACCTTCTCTTCACCACTTCAACATCAGTGCACTGCTTGGTTCCATATATAATGCGTTAAGAATTAATACTAATAAAAAAAGAACTTCAAATTAAGTTCCATTCAGTAGCATAGTCTAAATTTTATACAAGTGGATTTGAAATGTTACGTCTAGACATGCAACCTAAAGCAATATATTTTCTTTCGAATCCCCTTTATCACTTTACTAGAATTTTTCTCATGTCAAGGAAATTCAACTAACTTATATATAACCAATAAACTAGGTTTAACCCTATTTGCATGGTATAATTTACCTGGAAGGAAATGTGGTTATCCTTAGGATTAATGGGTCGAGGTTCATTGGTGGCATCGTAATCCTCCATAGCTACGTTCTCAAGCAAGTGAATCCCAACTCCATAGTTGTACAACCTTTTAAACGTTAAACAAAATAGCTGAGGTGCCTAAATATACTATTTATGCTTATTAAAGAACTTTATTGTTGTAGTAGTGAGGTAATTATTATTGTTGTTGTTGTCTGTTGTAATATGGACATGCTTTATTCTCCCATGATAAAAGAATAATGGTATGAAATGGGCGGTGCATAGCAAGATTAATTTTTACATTGGCCTAGAAGGATAATGTACATAAAACACGAGACATACGTGCATGAAATATAGTACGTAGTAATAAATGAGTGAATCTTAACAACAATAACCCAGTATAATCCCACTAGTGGGGTATGGGGAGGGTAGTGTGTACGCAGACCTTACCCCTACCCTGGGGTAGAGAGGCTGTTTCCAAATGACCCTCAGCATCCTTCCCTCCAAGAACTCCCCACCTTGCTCTTGGGGTGACTCGAACTCACAACCTCTTGGTTGGAAGTGGAGGGTGCTTACCATCAGAGCAACCCACCTTGTCAAAGGAGTGAATCTTAGGTGAAATTAAATAGAAATTAAATAGGGTATATAGAGGCTAACCAGGCACCATGGAAATTGAAAGAAGAAGGTCGTTTAACAAGACAAAAGCCCAAGACATCTTCATAGAAGCGCACAGAATTCCAAACATCTCTCACCAACAAAGACACATGGTTGAGTGAAAGCAGAGGTAGTGCTTGGCAGCTGCTCACTTCTTCAATCTCCACTATCATCTTTTCTTCCAATCTTATGTTGTGTTTTCTTTTCTATTATAGATATAGATGTTCTCTTTCTCCTTTCTTTCTTATTCTCTTACTTGATGTGTTGTGGATAAGTCTAGATAGGGAGATTAGCTTATTTATAACAGCAGGGAGATCCTTTGATATACTAATTATAATAACTTACAAGTTATTGTGTGTGAACTTTCCGAGAAAGTTCTTATCATGGAGTACAGGACAACGATGTACCATATATTAGGAAGCAACCTATTTTCATTTTGCCTCACCAAAGCACCAACCCCCAACTGTACCAAAATATTCTAGCCTGATTGCATGCGTCACATACATTTCACGTGTATTAAAAGGAGCAGAAATACTTGTGCGATAATCTGGTCATGACTAAATACGGGGTCCTTGCACAATTAGATGGCGCAGCACAAATTAAGGCTTCACTTTGTCTGATGACAACATATATGTGTGTGTGTGTAGATTTAGGATTAGCGTTCTTTTCTCGTCTTCACTGCAGAGGCTTTAATGTGTTAATTTACACAGCCGCAGTAATCATCAACAAAGATTGAATGATGGAAATTAAATCAAACAGAGAAGATTATGTTAAACATGAATGAGCGAGCAAGGATCAAAATATCATAATGAACTAACCTTACTCATGTGCCCTTGTTACTGTACGTTATGTTGCGAGTACTTCAATTGCACATGGAAAAAGTACAACAAAAAAAAAAGAGGAAGAAGAAGAAGAAAGAATATAACATTGGCTTTTCTACAACAATATTGATTCCATAGTTATATATATTGTTCACGCTTCAAACATCTAACCTCGTTAATATATGCAAAGAGTGTTGGTGTCTTACATAAATTGAGGAAATGAACTCATTTAATCTCCTTACAATCAATAACGCAATGGTAAATTCAGATGTCTTGATATCAATGGAGACAATATATAGTTGTGTATTGTGCATTAGATATAGTTGTGTATTACCTTCAAAAAATATATATATTGCTAAAAGGGTGATCTTTTACCGATAATTAGCAATAGAAATAGACATTAAAGTACAAACTAGGTTATTTTCAAGATTGATTTAGCAGCTATTATAGTTGCGGCTGGACAATTGCCATTAAAGTTTCTGATTTTTAGCGGCAATATACATGGATTTTCCGACAATAAAAATGGATGCTAAAGGTGAAAAGTAAGCAATTTTGGAATGGATTTAGTAGCTATTATGATTGCCGCAAAATAATTGTTGTTATTGCATGCGACTTTAGCGGCATAAAAACAATATTTACCGGCACTTGTGTAAATGGCTTAGTGGCCCATGTACAACGACCAAAACTTAATTGCCGATAAATATTCTAGCGGCTATTTTTTATTGGCTAGAAGGTAAACAAAAAGATTTACTCAAAGTTTTTGAACGTCTACAACCTTAAACTTGACCACAATTTAATTTAAGTGTAATATGACGCGTTCGAATTCCGATATAGTAATTCTTTTTATTAATGCAACTTAGTTGTGTTGCTTACCACTCTACTCACTATTCGAAAATAATGTAGCAGGGGAGGCTAACGATTTCAAGATAATAATGTTATCCGACCGAAAATAGCCCATTAAATTTCTTCAGCTAAAGAAAGGTCCATTTTCAATAATTTACTCGACACAATTATGAAATACAATAGTCACATTATTAGCCTCAGCGCTCCAGATGCCTTAACTTCTAACAGGCGGCCTAGTAGAGAAGTTAAATGCAGATAAATTTGAACTCCTTTTCGGTTTGGGAGTCTTTATTTTTTGATAACATTTTTGTTTACTTGAACTGTACACAATTTGACCTTATATAATTTGTTATATACATAAAGCTACAATTTCACGTTTTTATTATTAAAACTTTATTGTTCGAGCAACAGCTACAAAATTAAGGATTTTTAGGTTCTCTTTCTTTGAGTAAAATATGTTTGTATTAGTGTTAAAATTTCTATTCACGTATTTATGTTAATAGTTAAATTTTGCATTCAGTTATTTGTATTAGTAGTTAAATTTTGCTTTAATATTCAATCATTACATCTTTATTTTGGTGTTGTTCATTGTGAATCTTAGTTGAACATGGCATTCACCATATTGCATTAGACTTTATGCTTCAACCTTTTGTCAAGCTATTTTTTCTATTTTTTTCTGGCATATAATAAAATATAATATACTTGATGCGTATATAAGTGCAACACATGTACACTAAAACTAGTAAAAATAGATGTATCCGCTATTCGAAATTAAGCATAAAAGTGGGTAAGCTAATAAAAATCCACTTGATAATATTGTACTAATTAGTACTTGAAAATGTAGTAACGACAATAAAGAACAAATAAAGAAATCAAAATTTTCATCATTAAAAAAAGATAGAAGGATAAGACTGTTTGAGTTTGACATTAGAATTTATTTCATTTTAGTTCGGATTATTAAAAAAAAAACCATATTGTGAATAAGATCACATAACTGAACTCTAAATAAATAAAACTATAAGATAAAAATATGTATAATAAAAATTAATAGAAGTATAGTGATGATATTTAACTTTGAATTAGTTTAGGAAACAAAAGAAAATAAATAAATAAATTTTAAGTATATTATTGGTAAATTTAAGATTCTTTATTATTCTTAAAGATAGCCTATACCAATCATAAAGGGAGGATAATAGGCTTGAATATTATGTAAAATAGCGCATTCAAAAAAGTCACATGGTTGTATGTGGACAAAGTTAATGAGAATTATATTGAACAAAATTTTTGAATTGAATGTGGTTAATTTTTTTTTTTTAATTGAAGGATGTGGTTGATTTAAGTCATGGAATATGGGATGATTCTTGAAAATGCAATTCAAATAGAATAAGACTTATTTGAGAGATGCACAAGTTTCTTGAATTATGATAGGAAAATGTCATAATGTGTATAAGATTACGTCATTAAAGTCATAATAGATAAAGTCAAAAATCAAAAATATAAAATAATGAAATCAACATTCGTTGATCACTGCTAAGATGATGGCCCCATTATAGAATGCACACGACCCTAGTTCGTCGCTAGTATGATTTTTTTGTTCTTTTGGGAATTTGGATTTAAGAATCAAGATGAAGGACGTTATAATGTATGTTGTCCTCTTTTAAACTGTGTTATGAACTTAATTACATTGTTTAAGTTTTTGATATTTGTGAATTGTGTTCTTCAAAGCAATGTTAGATGATGAGTACTCTTAAGATTTTGATGCACATTCGTTTATTTTATAATAAAAAATACATTCTATGTAATTTTCTCAATGTAAATTAGATCAAATTAATGGTTTGCCTCAATAAATATTCAGCAAAGTTCCTTAATAAATCTTATATTGTAGGTGATCGTAGCTAAAATAGGAAGCATTTTTTTTAATATTAGAACAAAGGAATTGTGTACTAATAGTAAGAATAGTTCATTTGGCAATTTCAAATCTTATTTGGTAACTTATCTGTTATATTCACAAACTATATGGATATGATATTTTTGTATGGTACAAAAGCTAATAATTGACAATTTGATTTCTTTTTTTTTTTAATTTTCATAAACTTTTTTTCTTGAATATATCGCGTAAAAAAGGAAAACTAATAAAATGCATGTCGCCGATCTAAGAATGGAGAAATATAGTGTTTGTCCCTGCAAAATGAACAACCTTCAAAAGACACGAGAAATTTTACTTTGAGCCTCATATGCCATGTAATATTTGTGTGATGCTCTTATTTATTGACATTTGTGATTTGTGGCCCATTTATTCAACTTCTTCTCCTCCGATGTCGTTTCTTAAGAAAATACTCCTCCCTCTTTCTCTTTCTCTTTCTCTTTCTCACTTCTTTTCTTTTTTCTTAACACTTCATCTTCCTCCTCCCAACAGACATATTCAATGGGTCTGTAACTCGGGGGCGGAGGCATGTGGTCTGAAGCGGTGTCACCCGACTCCGTTTAGTCGGAAAAATTTACTAAATATATATTTGTGAATAATATAAATCCAAATATCAATACATATACAAGGAATGACACCACTTAACATAAAAAATGACTTTGGCTCGCTGATTCAGTGCTTCAAATTTATTAAAGAGGGCATGATATCGAGTCCTATAAGACACTTTTATTTTATAAGTTTGGTTTTTCTTCTTGAAAAATATTGTAGCGAACAAGGATTTAACCTTACTTCTTATCGGAAATGGTAAAATTAAACAACTTGAGCTAGCACATAATTATTGACAACAAGTAATTTAAAATCATTCTAGAACTGGGTTATTTGAACAACCTTTAAACCTTAAATTTGAAAAAACTGGGGCAGTCATAATAGTGTACTTGAATTGTGTTTCTTTATATACGATGTTATTATAGTAATTTATTTATTTGTTAACTTTTTAAAATATCGACACTGCTTATGAAAATTTTTGGGTACGCTAGTTTAATTGTGAGCTCTACATTCCATGAATTACTTGTGTATCATTATTTTAAGTGGGACCTTGCGAGTCTCACTCCCCCACTCCTTGAGGTTTTGAGAAAACTTAACCCAAATTAAATCAAATTGCTATAGAATATTTTTTTTTAAAAGAAGATGTTTGTTGAGAGAAAAAATCTGATTTTTTACTCTAGCTCTCCGTAAAATTGAAATCAAAATTAAAATAAAACATAGCACCGTACTAAACTTTTTAGAGCTATTGTTGTACGCCTTTTTATTATTTCCATAGAGAAAAAGAAGAGAGAAAGAGAAGATAAAAAGAGGACATAGGAATTCGAACAAAAAAAGAGAGGATGAAAGGGAGAAGATAAAGATGACAGGAGATATGTCTGCATTTTGTTGGTTTAATGGACAGTGCTAAAACTTAATTTTATGTTGATATTAATGGTGCTTTTTCTATTCTGATTCTTTCTTCTACTTCTTTCTTCTTTGTCGGCGTAAGTAAGTTTGTTTTGATGATTGACAAAAGAACTCAAGCATGAACCAAGTTCATACACTGTGTACACAGACACGGATAGATTCGAGCACAAGACATATACGTGAAGGAGATAAGCTTAAGTGATCATAAGTGATAAGGAGAAGGACTCCTTACTCGAAGAGAACTCTATCCTAGATAAGGGAGGAATTAGAAGTTGAAGATAACTAGAACTCTTCCACCATGAAAGAGTATAGCATTAGAACTCTAGTTATTTCCTATTCTACTAACCTTATATATTGAAGGGTGTTCTCATTTTACAGGGACACACAAACGTTGAAGTTAAACGTGAGTTGAGAGCAAAATAGCAAGGCATTTTGCAAGCAATTCTTGTGTAATTCAAATGTGCGAACTTGAAGCTACATGAACCAGATAGAAGAACCAGTTCCAAGTGTCTGTCTTTTATTCTAGTTTCATTGTAGTATGGCTTTTGAGTTATACCTTTCAGCTTTATCTAGAAGAAATTGTACTAGGTACTCTGAGTGTTGTATTCAAGTTAGAGTTAACTTGAAGTTATCGTAACATCTAGAGGCTGGTTGCCACAAAGGGTTAGAGGTAATCCTTAGGTTTACAAAGAGTTTTGTAAATGTTGTTTTTGGCTCAGTGATTTAGTGAAGTGTTGAAAAAAATCCTATTGGGTAGTAGGTCGTGATTTTTTCATCTTTTGAGCCAGGTATTTTCCACGTAAAAATACTTGTGTACTTTACTTTCTGCATTTATTATTCAGCAACAGTAGTATAAAAAATTATAGAAGAACCAGGTCCTTCTATAATCTATGCACGTAAAATATTAGACACCATACAAATTACCCCCCTCTTGTGTGATATTGAAGTACAAAACATCAATTGGTATCAGAGCAGGTTATCTTTGAAGAGGCTAAGACCTTAGGAGAATATTAAGATGAGTGCACTACCTGAAAATTGGGAAGGACAATCCACTTCTAGGCCACCACTCTTTAATGGCCAGTACTATTCTTGGTAGAAGAATAGAATAAGAGATCACATTCAAGGAGAGGACTATGAGTTATGTGACATTATCACTGATGGTCCACTGGCTACATTAAAGAAAAATACTGAAGGAGTAGATGTGCCAAAGACAAGAGCATATTGCACTGCGGAGGATTTGAAGAAATGGGAGAAGAATGCAAAAGCCAAGAAATGGCTTGTTTGTGGACTTGGTCCAGATAAGTACAGCAGAATCCAAGGTTGTGCCACTCTAAGCAAATTTGGGACACATTACAGGTGGCTCATGAAGGAACTACTCAAGTGAAGAGACCTAGAGAAACTCTACTATACTCTCAGTATGAGAACTTTACTCTGAAGGATGGAAAAACCATTCAAGAGATGTACACAAGGTTCACTACACTGACAAATGAACTAAAATCTCTTGGAAGGATTATTCCTGAAGAAGAGAGGGTTGAGAAGATACTTACTAGGGTCTTTCCAATCATTTAGGAAAGCAAGATCACTGCCATCCAAGAGTCAAAGAACATTGCCACTCTCCCACTAGATGAATCGATTAGAAATCTCACTGCATATGAACTTAGGAGACAAACTATGAAGATGGATGTACCTAAGGAAGAAAGGAGCTTGGCATTCATAATCACTGAAGGTTCTGATCTGGAAGATGATGAAATGGCTATCATCACCAAAGACTTCAAGAAGTACCTGAGGAGAGGAAAGGGTTCTTCAAGAAGTGGAAGCTACAACAAGGCAAAAGCTCCTGAGAAGCAAACCAATGATGGCTGCTACAAGTGTGGAAAGCCTAATCATCACATAAAAAACTGTCATTTATGGAAAATTAAATGGAAGAAGGAACGAGCTGAACGAAGGAATAGGAAGAAGGAACAGGTTCAACCCAAGAAAAGTAACAACAAAGGATCAACCAAGGCTATGGTCGCTGCTTGGGGAGAATGTCACGACCCCAAATTCCCTCCGTAGGATGTCGTGATGGCACCTAGTCTCTAAGAGTAGGTAAGCCTATTAATGTGGAATATAACTAAATATAAACTGAAATTTAATCCTTAACAGTCGAATAAATAAGAACTGTAATTTAATAATTTCAACTCCCAAAATCCGATAGGAATAAGTCACAAGCTTCTAAGAATTTATCCTTAGTGTCTCTATATATCAAAGTCTAAAGAAAATAAGGAAACAACATAATAAGGATAGAAGGGGACTCCGGAGTCTGCGGACGCTGGTAGATATACCTCGAAGTCTCCGTACACAGGTAGCTCATTGATATCTGGGCTGGTAGGAAGTACCTGGATCTGCACAAAAAGATGCAGAAGTGTAGTATAAGTACACCACAGCGGTACCCAGTAAGTGCCAAGCCTAACCTCTGTAGAGTAGTGACGAGGTCAGGTCATGCCCTACTGGAAATAATAAAAGACGTGAAATGTTTAACAATATAACAACAATAAAATGATAATGTAAATAAATCAAGTAAGTAGTATGTCACCTTTAATTACACAGACTAAGGGAAAATAATATCTCGCGGAAAGAAAACAGAAGTTTACAACTTTAAGAAAATCACAACACTAATCAAAGGCAATTGCAACCATAAATAAATATCAACAAGGGCACTCCCGAGATACCGCCTCGTAGTCCCAAATCATAAATATATTCACAATATCTCATTTTCTTATATCACCGCGGGAGCCTTCACAATTAATTTTAAAGAAAACGTTTTTTCCGAAATAACATCCCACGTGTTAGCTACCCTTATCACATCGCATGACTTCTAGTAGTTCCCCAACTAGCCGCGCGTATCAAGCCACCCTTATCTCACCGCATGCGTTTTAACACCCAAACCTTATACCACCGCATGTGTATCAATATCACAATATATCACAATCTACACCTTAAGTGCTCGAATATTTCAAATTGCCAAAATAAATCAACAACAACAATATTTTTCACAATAGGGAGCTCACGGCTCAATCACAATAAGTACAAAAATCTCACAAAATATTCGGGAATAAATAACTCAGCAAAAATAATATTTTCACAATTTTTAACATGTTGCCTCAATACCAAATTTAAAATATCAATTACTTCATATTAATAATATTTAAACTTAAAAAATTCAACCTTCAAATAATCTAGAGAATAAAAGAAACCAAGTTTCAACTAAACATGTAAAACAATTAGTAGGAAAAGGTCAAGCAAATTTAAAGTATAAAATTAATCAATAATGAAGAATATAACAAGATAAAATAATTTAATTAATATGCAACAGTGATCTACACAATTTAAAAATATAATCTTCCACATTAGTCCATGTACACACTCGTCACCTCGTGTACACGACTTTCAACACATCATAATTTTCATATCAATATCAATCCTAAGAAACATTTCCCCCACACAAAGGTTAGACAAGTCACTTACCTCAAACCACGCTCAATCAGTCAAGTAGTATGCCTTTTCCTCGATTTTTCGACTCCGATCGGCTCAAATCTGCTTTAATATATGAGAAATCTGAGAGTACATGGCTTCAAATCCAAGCGAGAAAAACAGCGACGAAATCGAGCAGGAACCGCGACCAAAATCTATGAGCGGACCTCGAACGGCAACTCCACTTTAATTGAACTCCATGATTGAAATCGAAATTAGCAGGAAGAAGCTAAAATATTTTCATATTTTTTCAGAGAACACAGTCGACAGTTAAAAGAAGATGGAACGAGTTTTCGATCACCGATTAGGGTGGTGGAATTGAAATTAAATATGAATACCTCATTTGGGAATCTGCTGATTGAGCTCAAAGAGGAGCGAAATAGGAAAATAGGAAGAAATAGCTAGGAGTAGAAAAGAAAAAGAGATGAAAAATCTAAAGGTACCTGGTTTGGGGAAATTGGGGCGGTAGAGGTGTTCTAGGGTGTGATGTGTTATAATTTGATTTATATTTGGGGGGTGTAAAAGAGTAAGGGCCATTTCAAGCCTAATTTAACTACGGACCTTCAAATAATTCTCCGGGCATGCTCCTATGTCCAAAATCACCATACGGAGCTATTGGAATCATTAAAATTCTATTTCAGCGTCATTTTCACATAAGTCAACATCAAGTCAACCTTTTCAACTTAAGCTTTCAACCTTGAGACTAAGTGTCTCAGTTTATTTAGATATCTCCCCGGACTCGAACCGACTACCCCGGAAAAGTCACATAACAGTTATAAAGTATAAAATAAGCAGTAAAAGGGGAAACAGGGCTAAAACTCTTAAAACGATTGGCCGGGTCGTTACATCTTCCCCCTCTTAAACAAACGTTCATCCTCGAATGAGTTTAGAATTATACCTGGAGTGGTAAAAAGATGAGGATAACAGCTGCGCATATCGTGCTCGGTCTCCCAAGTCGCCTCCTCGATCGGATGACCCTCCATTGTACTTTTACTGAGGCGATGCTCTTCGATCTCAACTTTCTAACCTGTCTGTCCAAAATGGTCATTGGTTCCTCAACATAAGATAGATCCTTGTCCAACTGGACTGAGTTGAAGTCTAACACATGAGATGGATCGTCGTGATACTTCCGGAGTATGGAAACATGGAACACTGGATGAAGTGCAGTGAGATTAGGTGGTAGTGCAAGTCTATAAGCCACCTCTCCAATTGTTTCAAGAATCTCAAAAATCCCAATATACCTAGTGCTCAACTTTCCCTTCTTCCCGATCCTCATAACACCCTTCATGGGCAAAACCCGGAGCAAGACCCGCTCACCAACCATGAATGCAACATCACGAACCTTCCGATCTGCATAACTCTTTTGTCTAGATTGGGTTGTACGAAGTTGATCTTGAATCAATTTAACCTTTTCCAAAGAATGTTGAACCAATTTCGTACCCAATAGGAAGCAAGAACCAGTTTCTTTCACTTGAGGACCTTAAAGTAGGTAATGTCTCCTTTGGAAATAGGAAGAAATATGAGATCATTGGGGTTGGAAGGCTAGGTAAGGCTGATCCTCATTCTATTGAGAATGTCTACTTGATAGATGGATTGAAGTACAGTCTAATAAGTGTATCACAATTGTGTGATAGAGGTAACATGGTAGCATTCACCTCTACAAAATGCTTTGTGATTAATCTTACCACTGATAAGATAGTTTTGCAGGGAAAAAGAGTGAACAACATATATGTTGTGGATCTGTCCGCATTTTCAGATAATGAACTCACTAGCTTAAGTGTGTTGGATAATGATCCCCTCCTTTGGCACAAAAGACTTGGACATGCCAGTCTAAGCCAACTCAACAAACTAGTCTCCAAGGACTTGTTGATAGGGTTGCCTAACATTAAGTTCAAGGAAGATAAAGTTTGTGAGGCTTGTGCAAGGGGGAAGCAGGTAAGATCCTTTTTCAAAAGCAAGAAAATGGTAAGCACTACCAAGATGATGGAACTAGTCTATATGGATCTATGAGGTCCAATGAAAACACTGAGCATGGGTGATAAGAGATTTGTTATGGTGCTTGTTGATGATTACTCTAGGTTTACTTGGACATTATTTTTAACATATAAAGATGAAGCATTTGACATGTTCACTTTTTATTAGAAAAACTCAGAAACAGCTAAGTAATCAACTTGCATCAATTAGGTCTGATCATGGTACTGAATTTAAGAATGCTAAATTTGCTGAATTTTGTGATGAGCATGGCATAAATCATAATTTTTCTTCTCCTAGGACTCCACAACAAAATGGAGTAGTTGAAAGAAAGAAGAGGACATTGGAAGAAATGGCTAGGACTATGCTTCTTTCTAGTAAACTGCCTCATAGTTTTTGGGCAGAAGCTGTGAACACTGCATGCTACATCATAAATAGGTGCATGACTAGACATCTTGTTGAGAAGACTCCCTATGAGTTACTTAAAGGGATAAAGCCAAATATATCCTATATTAGGGCATTTGGATGCAAGTGCTTTGTACACAATAATGGTAAAAAGTCCTTAGGTAAGTTTGATTCCAGAAGTGATGAGGGAGTATTCTTGGGATATTCTTCACATAGTAAAGCTTATAATATTTATAACAAAAAAACTATGTGTGTAGAAGAAAGTATACATGTGGTTTTTGATGAAACTAACATTCTTTCTGTAACGACCCGATCGGTCATTTCACTTTCTAAGTCCTCGTTCCTCTAAATAAGACGTTCCATATGTGCTTTTACTATTTTATAACTTACGGGTATGGTTAGTTCGGGATTTGGAAGGGTTCGGGTTAAAATCGGAACACTCAGTTCTTTAAGGTTGGCAAAAAGGGCTAAGTTTGACTTTGGTCAATGTTTTGAGTAAACGACCTCATAACCAGGATTTGACGATCCCAATAGATTCGTATGATGATTTTGTACTTGGGTATATGTTCGGATCGGGTTTTGGATGACCCAGGAGTGTTTCAGCGCTTAATATTGATGGTTGGCACCTTGAAGGTTTTAAAGTTCTATAAATTTGGTTTAGAGTAGGTTTTGGTGTTATCGATGTCCGTTTAGGATTCCGAGCTTGGAAATAGTTTCATATGGTGATTTAAAACTTGCACGCAAAATTTGGTGTCATTCTGAGTAGTTTAAGTATGTTTCGGCGCGTTCGGAGTAAGTTGAAAGAACTTGAAGTTCATAAATTGATTCAATTTGGTTTGGGGGGTGATTATTAGTTTTGATGTTGTTTTATGCGTTTCAAGGGTACGAGCGAGACTTTTTTATGATTTCAAACTTGTTGGTATGTTTGGGCGGGGCTCTAGGGGTCTCGGGTGTTAATCGGACGAGGCGCGGACCAAGTTGTGGACTTAGCAGAAATGGTTGAAGCATCCAGCTTCTGGTGCAATTGCACCTGCGGAAGGTCAGCCACAGGTGTGAGCTCGCAGAAGTGAGCCAGCAACCGCAGAAGCGGCCCAACAAAGGCTGCCATGAAATAGAAGAAGTGGGGGAAGAACCGCACCTACGGAGGCACAGGTGCGAAGCAGACGATCGCAGAAGCGGGGGAAGGCGTAGGTGCAACGTGCTCACCACAGAAGTGAGCCGCTGGTCGCAGAAGCGAGGAAAGCCAGCTAAGGGGAGGGCCACATCTGTGAGGCCCTTTCCACAGATGCAGAGCCACAGATGCAGCCAAGGAGCCGCAGAAGCGAAAGTCTTGGAGGTAGTAAGCTTCATTTATTACGTGACTTAAGCCATTTCTAGCCTATTTCTCTCACTTTTGGGCGATTTTGGAGCTTCTTGAGAGGGGTATTCACCTAGATACTTGTAGGTAAGTAAATTCTATGTAATGTAAGTTAAATACATAGATTATGGGTAGATTTTAATATGTAAATTTGTAAAAATTATGGGTTTAGACTAAAAATCTAGATTTTGATAAAAATGGGGTTTAACCACAAAAATGATTATGGAATTGAGTGAAAAATTATATTTGAGTTCGTGAGGTTATGGGCAATAACTTTCTTCAAAAATTTCCGAAATCCAGGCACGTGGGCCCGAGGATGAATTTTAAGAATCCTTCAATTGGGGTTGGGTAATCACTCTAATAGTTAGAATATGAACTTTTGAACATATATTGATTGATTTATACAATATTTGACTAGTTTCGGATTGTTCGGTACCTAGTTGAAGCTTTAGAGTGAATTTGAGGCCGGAAAGTGAGCTTTGAGACGAGGTAAGTCTTTTGTCTAACCTTGTAAGAGGGAATTTACCCCATAGGTGAATTAAATTAATGTTTGCTTCTAATTGTGGGGGCTACGTACATACAAGGTGACGAGAGTCCGTGCGTAGTTACTAATTATGCTTATGTCCGGGTAGTGTTAGGACCCAAATCATGAATTATTTAAAATATTTGCACCCTACTTGTTAAATAAAGTGCCTAAATTATATTAGAACTTGTTAGAGTAATTGTGAAAGACCGTTAATGGAATTTGTATTACATTGGGTATTGTTGACACCCAATTTTGTCCCTCCTTTCTTCCAATTAATTTTCTTGAGTTTCTATTTTATTAATATATTAAATACTTTATTTTACAATGCTATTTTTTATTTACTATATATTATTGTTGTTGTTGTTATTATTATTATTATTTTATTATTATTATTATTATTATTATTATTATTATTATTATTATTATTA
>AWOL01S0145077.1:824-12234 GCA_000715115.1 Nicotiana otophora
TTTGACATCAGCTGCTACAGTAGCCATTTCCTTTTACTCTTTTAGTAGTTTTTCATATTTTGAGCTATTTCAACATAGATTTTATCATTTTAATTAGCAATATGAGTTTAATTATCATTTCTTCTTCTTTTTCTTCCATTTCAAGCATGAGTAGCTAGATTGTTACTAGGGTTGTGACTCAACCCTAGTGTGTAAACTTAATGGGTATTTAATTTAATGCTTGTTTATAGTTGGGTATTTATTATTTAGCCTTTTTCTTGCTTTTATTTGTGGAATTAATGGTTGAAAACATTAGTTCATGCCTATTTGACATGGATTTGACTTTTTGGTTGACTTTTCTTTTTGATTAAAGATTCGGCCTTTATCGATTGTGTTCGTTTCCTTTGGCATTATTTGATGTTCTCGAGTTGCTTTAGGCTAGTTTCAAGCCGTTCAGAGGTCGATACACGGGGGATGGTATTTTTGGAGTATTTTTTGGATTGCTCGGTATTGGATTCGGCTTGTTCGAGGTAAGTAACACTTCTAAACTTGGTGTTGAGGGTATGAACCCCTGAATATACATGTTATGTATTTGGTGCTGAGGTGACGCACATACTAGGTGATAGGAGTGTGTGTGTGCACTATGTGAATTATGACTCGATTGAATATGTGGTACTGTGTTGTGACCTAATCTTGTTTCTATCTATGAAATTTCTACGTGACAGGGTAATTGAGCTGTGATCCATGTTAGAAACCATGTTTAGGCTATATGCTTATCATGTTGGGAACCACTAAGTTCATTTCTGTTGTTCAGTTATTTGTTTAAATTGTAGTTGCATACTCAGTCATACTTATTCATTGGATATCATATCTCAGTTTCTGATATCCATTGTCTCACATCATATTATCATTGTTTGGGCCGATTGGTATGAGATTTGTGAGGCCGAGAGACTGGAGAAATAGATGACTGAGTGAGACCGAGGGCTTGATATTGAGGATGTTTAAGGGATAGGGTTTTACGCCGCATCAAGCTTTATTGATTCATGCCATGATTGGCTTATATTAGCGCTTGGACAGGATCCTCCCCTCCGGAGTTTGACATACCAGCAGTGAGCAAAGGTACTTATTGAGTGCGAGTGCCAAGTGACTGGGAGGGCTGAGCGAATTGATACTCCGAGAGTATACATATGGTTTTATCACTGCGTTGTTGTAACGACCCGACTTTTCATTTTAAAAATTAGCACCTCGTTCAACAACTTAAGGTCTCGAGTAGCTTCGTAATATGTAGTATGACCCGCGTGTGTGATCAAGTTTGGTTTTCGAAAGATTCAGAATTAAATTAAAAGAATAATTTTCATTTTTTGAAGCTTAAGTGGAAAGAGTTGACTGGAGAGCTGAATTTTGAGCAAACGACCCGGAATGGAATTTTGGTGATATAAATAACTTTTATGGTGATTTTGGACTTATGTGTATGTCCGTATTTGGATTTGAAAGTCCGTAGGATAATTCGACACATTTTAGCGAAAGTTAAAAAATTGAAGATTTTTGGAGAGTTCGACCGAAGGTTGAATTTTTTATATCAGGGTTGAAATTCGATTTTGAAAATTTGGAATAGCTTTGTTGTTTCATTTATAACTTTTGTTCAAAATTGGAAGTTAATTCGGATCTATATCATAGCAAGGTATCAAATGATGGTAAGTGGAGAAGCAAGAAATGGAAAAAGAAAAGAACCGGGAGCGTTCTAGGGTTTGTGCAACGCGCGGATTGTGGCACGCTAGCCGTCTCAGCAAGTTTGAAAAACTAGTGAAGTATAGAAGTTGGCGCTAGCACTGGCACGCTACCCCCACCCGAAGCCTTTTAAGTACTTACCTTGGGGGTTCATTTCCCCCATTTCACTTGGACAGATTTTGGAGCTCTTCTCCACTCTCTCAAGACCACCAACTCCTCTCTTCTTCAAGGTAAGCAATCCCAATTATCTTATTATGAAATTCCATCATTTCTACACTAGTATTGATGAAATCTACACATAAAATACTTAGATCTTCAAGAAATTTCTTCAAGAACCCAACGGAGGGTTTTTCAAGATTTCTTCCAAAAAGGTAATCCTACACCCTTAGACTTACATATACATACTTATTATGGGAATATGAGTATGAATTAAGTATTGTAACTCATAGTATGGTGATTGGAAGCCATAAATTCTCGAGTTAAATGAATACCCATTGTAGAGATTTTAAAATGAATTAATTGATAAGATTTGTAGGTTGGGAGTGAATTGTTGGGCATGCATGTGTTAAAGTAAGTTGTGGATGGACTAGAGACGATTGTGAGGTGAATCATTTGTGTGGAAGGTGGTTGTTAGGTGAAGAAATTCCATTGAAGGAGGTTGTAGAGAATTATGCACTCTAGGTGTTTGACAAAATGCCTAAATGACCAAAAATCTAGAAATTTGTTACTAATATTGGTGCAATTGTGTTTCATTATTGTAGATTGAAATTTGTTTAGTGTGGTGGACCATCGTAGTATTATTAAGGGGCCAATTTCAGATTGGAGCCATCCGGAGGTGGCTTCACTCGCGAAGATCATTTAAAGCATTGACTTAGGTTCGTCGGGGTAAGTATCTTGCCTAACCTTGAGTGGGGGAAATTCCCCTTAGGCATTGAGGCTTATGTGAAATTTGTGTAATTGAAAACCATGTACGATAGGTGACGAGTAGGTACTTGGTTTATATGTGCAAATTACATTTCTTAAAATCCTTAGACGCCCTTATGTATTAAATTGGAAAATTTTGGCACTTATTAAATCCTTTAATTGTCTTACCTAAATCCTTGTTTTGTTCGATTTGTTTTTATATGATAATTTGGTGTGATTGCCACCTTGAGTTTTATATGAAATATTATTTTGTTGAGTTGTTCACTCCTGGATATATTTATTAAGATTTTGTGCACATTATGGTCGAGCCATGGGCTCCTTATTGTGGAAAATAATGTATTGTTGAATTTGGTGGCGAGTTGTAATATTTGAGCACTTGATGTGCAATCTGTGATAAATTGTAATATTTGAGCACTTCATGTGCAATCTATGATAAATTATAATATTTGAGCACTTGATGTGCAATCTGTGATAAATTGTAATATTTGAGCACTTCATGTGCAATCTATGATAAATTATAATATTTGAGCACTTGATGTGCAATCTGTGATAAATTGTAATATTTGAGCATTTGATGTGCAAATCTGTGATATGTTGTAATATTTGAGCACTTAAGGTGCAATTTATGAGATGTGATATTGGCACATTATATTGTTGGGAAGTTTTGTTCTGCCATGCTATTATTACTATTGATTTATGCACATGCGGCGTGACAAGGAGGGCTATATATAAATATGTGTGGGTTTGCACATGTGGCGAGACAATGTGGGAATATTATTATGCGCGTGTGACGAGACAAGGCAGGCAATTTACTTTATTATTGCTCACGTGGCTAGACAAGGTGGGCTATGTCGGGAATTGAATTGTGATCACTTGTGATGGCCTGGGGGCATTGTTGTTCTTGCATATTTATTTTGGGACTACGAGGCGGTACCTCGGGAGATCCCCCTGTCTTGCATATTTACTTTTGGGACTGCGAGGCGGTACCTCGGGAGATCCCCTGTTGAGCATTTACTTTTGGGACTACTAGACGGTATATCGGGAGTGCACTTTGTTGACATCTCTCTATGGTTGCACTCATCCTTGGTTATTTTGTATTCCGTGATAGGTAAATCCTTGTGACCTTCCATGATGTATTATTTGATTTTACTATGTGTTTATACTCCCTGTTGTATTGTGTTGGCTTGGGCTTTTAGTACGAGACTCTGAAGATTTATATTCCTGGTTTTTACCGTTTTTCAATGACTGAGTTGTTTTAAATAAAATAAGTTACTATTATGTTTTAAATTGATAAGTTTTACATTCAAATTAGTAGATTATCTCATGTTTTATTTAAATTGAAATGTCATTTCTCTTCCCTCAAACTATTTTAAAAATAAACTCATTTCTTTATTGAATTTTTACTTAGTTTAAAAACTGTAACCTTACTTTATTGAAAATAAATTAATCGTGCGGATTTTATGTATTGACATATTTGGCACGAGAGTTATCAGTGCGGTTGTGATAGAGATACGGGCACGAGGTACCGTGAGAATATGAAAAAGAGCCTGAGAACCGTATGTTATGATTGTGATATGAGATAATTATTTGAAAGAGTTTTATATTCGAAGGATACTTATTTGGAGAACTATATTTGGAGGGGTATTTATTCGAATGAATTATATGTGAAAAACTTGTTTAATTGGTTGTACTTGTGTTTTCTTATTCATCTAGTAATAATTATGGTATTCTTCTTGCCTTACTGTTTATATCACTAGTTGATTATTGTTGTTATCACTGCTATTTATTTTCGATTATTTTGTATGGTGCATGTTATTTGACTAGTGAGTGTCTTGACTGTACCTCGTCACTACTTCACTGAGGTTAGTCTTGATACTTACTGGGTACCGACTGTGGTGTACTCATACTATACTTCTGCATATTTTTTTGTGCAAAGCCAGGTAATGTGGAGTCAGTTAACTGCTAGCTAGCAGTACGGATCTTGCTGTGGAGACTCAAGGGAAATTTGCTGCTGCGTTAGCAGGCTTCGGAGTCACCTTCTGATATTGTACTTGCACTATTTATCTCTACTTCAAAACAGTTGTATTTACAGGCTTTCTAGTAACTCAGTAGAGCTTATGACTTGTACTATCTGGTTTTGGGATTGCAACTATTATATAGATATTTCTACTTCGCATTTGTCAGTCGTTATTTAATATTGTTATTATTTCGGTGAACATTAGGCTTACCTAGTTCCTAAGACTAGGTGTCATCACGACATTCTAAGCAGGGAGATTTGGGTCGTTACAAGTTGGTATCAGAGCCCTAGGTTCATAGGTGATACGAGTCATAAGCGAGTTTAGTGGAGTCTTGCTGATCGGTATGAAGACGTCTGTACTTATCTTTGAAAGGCTACGGGACTATTAGGATAGTTTCACTTCTTTCATTCCTTATCGTGCGGCATTTATTCATCTTGAAGCATATATCTTATGTTCTTTTGCATCCACTCGTGTATGAAATTTCGCACTCGGTATCAACTGTGCACCAACGGTTCATGATACTACAGAGGGGTTATAAGGGAGCCAGGGTTGCTCAACCATTGTTATAACATATCATCCAGATCGAGGATGCGGAAGTATTGAGAGATCATTCAGTTGTGCAAATGGGGGTGCAACAGGTTCTGACATCTGGTTGATAAGTATGATCTTGAGAAGGTTTAATTAATTGCCAAATCGTCACAATCGCGGTAGGTTCACGAGGTGGATGTAGATATGAAGATAGTTGGTGGTATTAGAGATATGTAGTTTGTATTGGATTTCTATTTCGCGAAGGGTTCATACTAGCAGCCAAGGCACTGGATGAAGCGAGTTTAACTGTCACGAGGATGACATGCGCCAAATAAATGGCTTGAGGTGTCTTATGACCGGTATTGTACGAGCAATGAAGGTTAGTGTTATGGATCATCAGACTGTTCCTATAGCTTCGTGCCAAGTGAATGGAGTCCACTATAAACGATCAGATTGCGGGGTCATGTGTTATATCATTTTTGGCCTGAAATGTATTTATGTGGTATTCAAAGGTTCTCTGAGACTTGTATATGATTAAGAGTTGAGATTTGTATAGGATGATGCTGGGACTTGCGGTATTCCCGCGTCCTTAATAATTCTACATTTCAGTATCAACGGGGTCATGGAAACAATTTTAGAATACTCGGGGTGTTCTAGTAAGTTCATTTAATGCGCCACCGGCATGGGTTTCCTATAATGGTTATTCCAGTTATCCGGAAGAGACTCAGTATGAGCAGCCGAAGCCGCAAAGGGTTTGTTATCAGTGTGGTGATTGTACTAGGCAATTCATGAAAGAATGTCCCAGACTTGGGAGAGACGAATTTCATCAGAGCACTCAAGCTACAATCTTTATTCCACTTAATACTCCACGTGAACAACCAGTTAGAGGTGGAGGACATGCGGGTAAAGGGTGCCCTAGAGGGGGAGGCCCAGCCCGCTGATATATTTGATATGGTGTGGCTGAAGCCACTACACCAGATGGTGTCATTACAAGTATGATCCTGATCTATTATAAAAGAATACTTTTCCTTAATTTGATTCGGTTCTGAATATTGAGGCAAGTCCTCCTATTATGCTCCGCTTATGGGCGAGCTTCGTCACTTTGTGACCCATTTATATGTTTATCCCTGTTGGGAGATTTGATGATGTTATCCCGTGTCTTTCATTTTTATTTTTTTATACAACATTGAGGGCTATAAGTCCAAAAGTGATTTTTATTACCCACTACAGTAGGTTTTGATGTGATTTCAGAATAATTGATTTCAATTTTATGAATTTTATGACCTATTGGAATGAGGGGTTCATTATGAATTGAGAAAAGTGTTTACGACATTTATTGAAAAGAAGAAAGAAAGGAAATTGAAACTTTCAGTTGACACAATGTGCAAAATACTTGTGATTCGGAATTGAGGACGAGATCCTCGCATTTTTATATGATGTGAAATATTAAACTGGGCTACAAGTCGCGATGGAAGTTATATAAGGACGAGGTCCTTGTGGTGAAAAATTTATGTGTTTAAATTCTTTCTTTGTGAAATTTAAATATGTACTATAGTATTTATAAGGAATCATTCCTGTTAGGCTTATTCGATAATTTTGTATGTATTTTCTATGCATGTTTGGCCATATTTTTGCTGTAATTATTGAGTTTTAGCCCACGAGGTGAGTGCCCAGGTGGCGTTAAATACGACTGATTAAGTCGGGTAAATAATTATGAGGTCTTCATGCCTCGTGCCTCGTTGTTAGTAAAATGGAGGTTTGAAACGAGATTTTATTTACATGAGGTTAATTGGCGATGTTGTAATCAATTATGAACAACTATTAAGACCAGAGATGTGGTTTTGGGCATGCATATGATGTGTGTCATGTTCAGATATCATTATGATAATGCAGTGCTTGTAATGCTGAGATTAGTGTTATTGATTTGCGTTGTGGATGTGTTGTTAGGAGTTGTTTTGGTGTTACTCTGGCAGGTGGATAGGCCCAATTACAGGGGAGACTCTATCGAAATTCTGAAAAATTTGGGAGTTAGAAAAACAAATTGGGAGATTGTTTGGGCAAAGGAAGAGATAAGTTATGTTATTTGTTTGAGGGCGGACCATACTTCTCATTTGAGGACGAATGATCCTAAATGGGGGAGAAGTACTTAAGTGCTATTAAGAAAGTTGATGTGTGCGTAGGCACGAGTTACTATAGTCAGTTAAGACTAACACCGTATGTTAATATGAAAAATCAGGCATTTGAAATTGATTGGAGTGTAAGGAGTTGGCTTTAAAGCTTATAAGTGTGGATAAAAGAAATAATATCTACTGAGATGGTGTTGTCGGACCCCTGTTAAGTTTGCGGTTACATAGAATCACCCGCGAATATATGCGTAGTAAATACACTTAGTAAATTAAAGTCCTCAGAAAGATTCTTGGCACGTTCGAGGACGAACATATGTTTAAGAGGGGGAGAATGTAACGACCCGACTTGTCATTTTAATAATTAACGCCTCGTTCAGCGACTTAAGGTTTCGAGCAGCTTCGTAATATGTATTATGACCCGCGTGTGGTCGAGTTTGGTTTTCTGAAGATTCGGATTAAATTAAAAGTACAATTCTCATTTTTTGATGCTTAAATGGAAAGAGTTGACTGGAGAGTTGAATTTTGAGCAAATGACCCCGGAATGGAATTTTGATGATATCAATAACTTCGTATGGTGATTTCAGACTTATGCGTATGTCCGAATTTGGATTTGGAAGTCTGTAGAACAATTCGACGCATTTTAGCGAAATTTAAAAAATAGAAAATTTTTGGAGAGTTTGACCGAAGATTGAATTTTTTATATCAGGGTCAAAATTTGATTCTAGAAATTTGGAATAGCTTTGTTATTTCATTTATAACTTTAGTGCAAAATTGGAAGTCAATTCCGGTCTATATCATAGCAAGGTATCAAATGATGGTGAGGGGAGAAGCAAGAAATGGAAAAAGAAAAGAATTGGGAGCGTGCTAGGGTTCGTACAACACGCGGATTGTGGCATGCCAGCCCTCTCAGCAAGCTTGAAAAACCAGTGAAGTATAGAAGTTGGCGTTGGCACTGGCACGCTACCCCCACCTGAAGCCTTTTAAGTACTTACCTTGGGGGTTCATTTCCCCTCCGGAGTCTGACATACCAGTAGTGAGCGCAGGTACCTATTGAGTGCGAGTGCCCAGTGACTGTGAGGATTGAGTGGCTGTGAGGACTGAGTGACTGGGAGGGCTGAGCAAATTGATACTCCGAGAGTATACATATGGTTTTATCACTGCATTGCATTACAGTTGGCATGTAGGCATTGAGGTGCATTTCCTCTTGTTGTATGGCATTGTGACATTCATGACTTCACATACACATTGACATATAGGTATATAGATGTACTTTTCTCAAGCCATATGATAATGAAACATCTTATCTGTTGTTGAAAGTTTTTGGGGAAAATCACGATTTTCAGATTTACTCATATTTCGGTGATTTTGGTGAAAGATTTGGGTTTTACTGTTATACTTGAAAAGCATGCCTATTTTTCGGAACTTTGAACGAGCCGAGCATCATATCTTTGAGATATTTTTTGTACTAGCTTTATTATATTGTTAGGAGTTATGTTGGCTATTGGTGTTGGGCTATGACCATTGTCCAAGATCGTCACTGCTTTCAACCTAAGGTTTGGTTTGTTAATTATTGAGTACATGGGATCGGTTGTACTCATACTACACTTCTGCACCTTGCGTGTAGATTTTGGATATTGATGTTGTTGTGTATGGCATGAGCTGGCATTGAAGATATACCTCATTTTTGTCGTAGTTGCCGCTTATTCTTGGTAGCTTTAGAATTATTAATTTGTTCATGTATATTTCAAACAAGTGATGTATTTATTTCATAACAGCTTTATAAACTATAAATCTTAGAAGCTCATGATTTGTACTAGCAGTCCTTGGGAATTCCTTGTATAAAAGTTCAGTATATTATCATTATATCTCTCAGCAAATCTCATTTGAATTGGATTGTTATTAGTTGGCTTACCTAGCAAGTTGGGTTAGGTGCCATCATGACTAGTTGGATTGTTTGGTCGTGACAGGATGCCTAGGCAGTAGCTTGATTTAAAAACGGACATAGGCCATTTTCTTCATTTCTAATAACTCTTGGCCGATTTTGGAGCTCTTAGAGAGGGATTTTTCACCTAGCATCTTGATGCAAGTAATTTCTACATAATGTGAGTTTAATACATAGATTATGGGTACATTTTAACATAAAATACATAGAAATGATGGAATTATGTTGAAAAATCTAGCTTTTGATAAAAATATGAGTAGACCACGAAATTGATTATGGAATGGAGTAGAAATTATATATTTGCGTTTGTAAGGTCATGGGCAATATTATTCTACAAAATTTTTGGGGATCGGGGCATGTGGGCCAGAGGGAGACTTTTAGGAACTTTCCGATTTGGGTTGGGTAATTACTCTAATAGATGAATTATGAACTTTTGAGCATATATTGATTAGTTTGTACGACATTTGGCTAGTTTCGGATTGCTCGGGCACGATTTAAGGCAATTAGTGTGGTTGAAGAGTCGAGTATGGAAGCAAGGTAAGTATCTGGCCTAACCTTGTAAGAGGGAATTAACCATGTAGCTGTTCAAATTGTTAATTATTAATAATGTACACACAAAGTGATGAGAGTTCATATGTTGCTAAAATTAAGTTTATGTCCGGGTAGACTTAGAACTTTATCATGCAAACACCTGTATTATTTGAACTCAACTTGTTAGTTTAATTACTTGAATTTATAATTAAAATTTGATTAGGGTTTATGTTAGACCGAGCTTCGTTACTTTGAGTTTCGGAGGAATATTCGATTTTTGATAGAAAATTTAGCTCCTTTACGTTCCTATCATGGTGTTGTATACGTATGTCCCATAGTCCGAAGAGTTTTCCTATTCCAGTAGATCGGGTTGAGGTGACGCACATGCTAGGTGACAGGCATGTGGGAGTGCACTATGTGAATTATGACTCGATTGATTATGTGGTACTGTGTTGTGACCTAATCTTGTTTCTATATATGTAGTTTTTATGTGCTAGAGTAATTGAGTTGTGATCCATGTTAGAAACCATGTTTAGGATATATGTTTATCCTGTTGGGAACCACTAAGGTCATTTCTGTTTAGTTATTTGCTTAAATAGCAATTACATACTCAGTCATACTCTGTCATATTCATTCATTGCATATCATATCTAAGTCTCTGATATCCCTTGTCTCACATCATATTATCATTGTTTGGGCCGATTGGAATGAGATTTGTGAGGCTGAGAGACTGGAAAAATTGATGACTGAGTGAGGCCGAGGGCCTGATTTGAGGATGTTTATGGGATAGGGTTGTACGTTGCAGCAAGCTTTATTGATTCATTCCATGATTGGCTTATATTATCGCTTGGACAGGATTCTCCCCTCCGGAGTCTGACATACCAGCAATGAGCAGAGGTACCTATTGAGTGTGAGTGCCGAGTGACTGTGAGGATTGAGTGATAGTGAGGACTGAGTGACTGGGAGGGCTGAGCGAATTGATACTCCGAGAGTATACATATGGTTTTATTACTGCGTTGTTGTAACGACCCGACTTGTCATTTTAAACATTAACACCTCGTTCAACGACTTAAGGGCTCGAGCAGCTTCGTAATATATATTATGACCCACGTGTGTGGTCGAGTTTTGTTTTCAGAATATTCGAAATTAAATTAAAAGAACAATTCTCATTTTTTGAAGCTTAAATGGAAGAGTTGACTGGAGAGTTGAATTTTGAGCAAAAGACCCCAGAATGGAATTTTGATAATATCAATAACTTCGTATGGTGATTTCGGACTTATGCGTATGTCCGGATTTGGATTTGGAAGTCAGTAGGATAATTCGACACATTTTGGCGAAAGTTAGAAAATAGAAGATTTTTGGAGAGTTCGACCAAAGGTTGAATTTTTTATATCAGGGTCGAATTTCGATTCTGGAAATTTGGAATAGCTTTGTTATTTCATTTATAACCTTAGTGCAAATTGGAAGTCAATTCGGATCTATATCATAGCAAGGTATCAAATGATGGTGAGTGGAGAAGCAAGAAATGGAAAAAGAAAAGAATTGGGAGTGTGCTAGGGTTCGTGCAACGCGCGGATTGTGGCACGCCAGCCCTCTCAGCAAGTTTGAAGAACTAGTGAAGTATAGAAGTTGGC
>AWOL01S0145078.1:5480-22784 GCA_000715115.1 Nicotiana otophora
TTCTCCTCCTTCGCGGCAGCCCCGGGCTATCCCGAGACGGAGGGCTCAACAGGCAAAGACGTATCTTTGTCCTTATCGAGCGGCCTAAGTTCAGTAGTCTTAGGCAGACCTGCGATAAAAAGGGAGAAGTTAACACTATGTAAGTTAAAAACGTGATGATAACAATTTCGGGGAGGAACCTCACTATGAGAACGGGCTTACCATCTGCCCTTTGAGAGTTTGTGCCATGCGCGCTCAGAGTAAGGTATATGCTTACAAACCCTCATGATCCACTCCTTGAAATGGGGGATTGCATCTGGAACTCGGGCAATGGCTGCACGACCACAAAGAAAATTGATGAGAAAAAAGAAATAGAAGGGGAGGAATACCCAAGAAAGACAGTACTTACGGGATGCGTTCCACTCCTCAGGGAATGACAGAAACTCGGGGGGAATCAGGTCTCCGGTCTTCACCAGAACGAACAGCCCCTGCCAACCTCGGTCTCAGTCCTCGTCAATGCTCGAGTAATAAGCCTTACATGCTTGACATACTAGCTTGATCAGTCCCCTTCGGAAGATTTAGGGACTGTATAAATAGAGTAGGTGGTTGACAGTGAACCGGCGACACTCGGTGTTGTTTACAAAGTAGCGCAGGAGGATCACGATCCTCCAGAAGGATGGGTGGATTTTCCTGAGACACACCTTGTACCTCTTGCAGAAAGCAAGAACTATGGGATCCATATGGGAGAATGTAAAGGGGTAAGTGTAAACACTCATATACCCATTTCACTTAAGTGGTTATATCATCGTCAGGCCCAGGGACAACCACGTCTTTACCCTCCCACTTACAGTCCGCTCGGACTACATGAAAGGTTTCTTCGGTGATGGAGCATATGTATCTCGATGCTCCCTCACGCTGGTCTTGTTAGCTAGAAGCCTTCTCGACCTTCAAGTAATCCCCGATTGAACAGCCTCTGAGTATAAAGCTTTTCATAAGGGGCTCTGGAGCCACTTTGGCATCTGCGATCGGGTGGGAAGATGAAAGGACAGCCTGCTGAGGAACTGATTTGGAAGTTTTAGCCATCGTGACCCAGGAAGATATGAAGATTTGAAAGAAAAGTATGGTGGTTTGAAGAAACAAGTATGAAGGTTTGAAGAAAATAGTATGAAGGTTGAAGGTGGGATGAAGATCTGTGTTAGAAATCTAAGAACAAATATGAAGATTTGAAAGAAAAGTATGGTGGTTTGAAGAAACAAGTATGAAGGTTTGAAGAAAATAGTATGAAGGTTGAAGGTGGGATGAAGATCTGTGTTAGAAATCTAAGAACAAATATGAAGATTTGAAAAGGTTGAAATCCGCTTGAAAATTCGAAGGTAAAAGCTAGGATCGGAAAATGAAAGAAGTATAAAAGGTCGAAGCTTTTATAGGGGAAAATGTAATCAGTACGTGACGTTTTGGATTCCAAAGCAACCGGTCGATGATTGACACGTGTCCGAAGCCAGAACGACGCGACTAATGGGACGTTTCAGCTTATTCGTCATCTCGGTTGTAACGTAAGAAGGAAGGAACCAGGGTTCATTTATCATTTTTCATCATTTCGGCAAACCTACTCTCTCGGAAATGAGGGGACTATTTGTATACGGGTGAAACTGGGGCGAACAAACACCCCGATTTCTCGGTGGGTCAAATGCAGCAAGGGTATGAATACATGGGATTGAAGTCGAAGCTGGGGTCTTCTTGTACCAAGGCATGGACGGAGTGCTCGCCATCGAACTTGATAAGACGATGCACCCCGGACCCGGGATGAGTTCTAAGACTTCGGGAAGTGCATGAACGGTTGTAGGCGACAGATAGAGGGTCGTGATATCCGGAACCAATCGGATATCACGGCGCGGATCTCGCTCTATGGCGGTTACATATCAGTAATTAACGAGAGAGGATGATTTTTACCTTTTCTTAGACTTGTACTAGAGGTGAAACTCTCCTACTAGATAAAGGAAAAGTTTTTTCTTTGATAATACACATTGTAACACGCAAACCAAAGCAATGCAAATTTATTTACTCTACTTTCTAGCTATTGCAAAGTTCTTATTTTATTGTTGTTCTTAATATACAATTGGCTTCGAATCGAGGGTCCGATCAAGGCAAAACTATTGTTCATCCTGAATCCGAGCTTGGCCGTAACATCACAATTGGTTTTGTTATTCATTCTATGTTTAATTCGTTTATCTAACATTCTTGATTATTTATATTGAATCAATCCACATATCCTTAAAACCGCGTATAAATTTATTTGTTATCCATTTTAAGGGTAAATAATTTGGCACCCACATGGGGCTAAGGATAATAGTGGTTATTTGATACAAATCTCTATAACACACCCTATTTTACGCTTGTTCTTTAAAGTCTTAATTTCAGGTCACTTTAGAAAATATTAAATTCTCAGTTTGCTCACTTGAACGTTGAGGCTGAGTCTGGCCATCATGGCAAAACAACAATCTAGAGCATAGCAATGAGGTGCCCTCTGCTGATCCCAACGGAGTCCCAATTGTTGATCCGATCGATGCCAATTCACAGGTTGCTATCGACGTCAACCTACTAACTGACCCCGAAAACAGCGTTCGCGGAGGTCCCTGACCAACAGTTTGAGAAACGCCTGAGGGCGAAGGTGATGGGATAAGCCTGCGGCTAATCTTTGAAATATTGTAGGCTCAACAGACGATGATAGCGCAGACACAGAATCAAGGTCACACCCCTAGCAGGGACGAGCCCGAACGGTCCCGGGAGAACACCCGAAGAAACGAACAAATCACCGAGAGGTCGGGTGAAGTCGAACCCGGAGTCAGTCCTGAAGTAATGAAAATGCTTGAAGCATTAACGAAGCAGGTGGAATCAGTTGAAAAGAAAATTGAGGCCAACGATAAAAAGGTGGAAACATATAATTCTAGGGTCGACCAAATCCCAGGAGCACCCCCGATATTGAAGGGGTCGGATTCCAAGAAGTTTATCCAGAATCCTTTTCCTCCGAGCGCGGCACCAAAATCGATCCCTAAGAGATTTCGTATGCCCGACATTCCAAAATATAATAGAACCATGGACTTGAATGAACACGTGCCCCCTATACATGCGCAATCAAAGAAAACGATTTGAAAGATGATGAAATCGAGTCGGTGTTACTAAAGAAGTTCGAGGATACTTTGTCCAAATGGGCAATGATATGGTACCAAAACGTACCCACAAATTCCATTGACTAGTTGTATATGCTCGCAGATGCTTTTGTGAAGGCTCATGTCGGGGCCATCAGGGTCGAGACCAGAAAATCGGACCTTTTCAAGATTACGCAAAGAGACAACGAGATGCTCAGGGAGTTCGTGTCAAGGTTTCAAATGGAATGGATGGATCGGCCTCCGGTTGCGGATGATTGGTCCGTTCGGGCATTCACTCAAGGACTTAACCCCCGAAGCTCCTTGGCTTCGCAGTAGCAAAAACAAAATTTGGAAAGTACCCAGCAGTAACTTGGGCCGACGTCCACAACATGTACCAGTAAAAACTCAGAGTCGAGGACGACCAACTTGGAGCCCCTTCTAGGTCCATTTATCCCATCAAAGCCGACGACGGGTCTAAGAGAGCTGTCAATCATGAGCCAAGACCGTTAGAGGATCGATACCAACCATACATCACGGATCGAAGGGGAAATTGGTCTGGGCGTCAACCTACAAGGAATGAAAAGAGAGGCGATTGATGGCCTAGTAGCCAAGGTCTGATGAGCAAAAATTGTTTCGACAGGCCGCTCGGGGGTAGATATGCACCAAGATTGTCAAAATACAACTTCAATATTGATACGGCGAACATCATATCAGCCATCAGGCGCATTAAGGAAACCAAGTGGCCCTGACCGTTGCAGTATGACCCTACCCAAAGAGATCCTAACTTGATGTGCAAATATCATGGCACTCATGGCCACATGAGCGAAGATTGTCGACAATTGAGAAAAGAAGTTGCTCGATTGTTCAATAATGGGCACCTCCGAAAATATCTGAGCAATCGAGTCAAAACTTATTTTAGGAACAAGGACGCCAACAAATAGTCTGAATTTGAGGAGCCTCAGCACGTCATCAACATGATTATTTGAAGGGTCGATATCCCTCAAGGACCGATGATAAAGTGCACTAAAGTATCTATTACAAGGGAAAAAACATACCCAAGATTATGTCATGGAGGGAACCATCTTGTTCAACGACAAGGATACCGAGGGAATCGTGCAACCACACAATAATGCGCTGGTAATATCTGTACTTATCAATAAATCTCGAGTTAAATATGTATTGATTGATCCAGGTAGCTCGGCCAACATCATCAGATTGAGGGTCGTAGAGTAGTTGGGGTTACAAGACCAAATTGTGTCGGCGGTCCGTGTGTTGAACGGATTTAACATGGCATGTGAAAATACTAAAGGGGAGATAACCATGCCAGTGAACACCGCCGGGACTATCCAAGAGATAAAGTTTTATGTAATCGAAGGGGATATGAGGTACAACGCCCTATTCGGAAGGCCATGGGTTCATAACATAAATGCGGTACCTTCAACCTTACACCAGGCACTGAAGTTCCCTATGCCGAGAGGAGTCAAGACGGTCTACGGAGAGCAGCCGGCCATAAAGGAAATGCTTGCAGTCGAAGAGGTAATCCCGGTGCCTACGGTTTTGACATCAAGGAACCCAGAACTGACCAGAAAGGAAGAAATTAAATAGCAATCACTGATGTTGGCCCCGACCGAACCGGAGGAGCGAGGAGTAGACGGGGAGGATGATTACGGAGTTCCGAGGTCATTCATAGCTCTTGATAATACCGACGCCACCAAATCTATGGTCGAGGAGTTAGAGCAAGTCATATTAATCGAACACCTACCAGATCGAAAGGTATACCTGGACACGGGGTTAACTCCCGAGCTCAAGAAAAAACTTATTAAATTTCTTAAAGCTAACATAGACTGTTTCGCTTGGTCCTACCTTTACATGACAGGGACCCCCCCCCCCCCCTCCAGGTGCAAGACTGGAGGCAATAAGACTCCTCAGAGCCNTTGGACCCAAAGTGCCACTAGGTTAAATAGAAGAGAAGACCACAGTCCGAGGTCAAACATGCATTCATCAAGGACGAGATATCTAAACTCCTTAAAATATGGTCCATTCGGGAAGTTAAATACTCGGACTGGTTAGCTAACGTAGTGGTAGTACCTAAAAAAGGAAATAAGCTAAGAATATGTGTAGATTACAAAGATCTGAACAAGGCATGCCTTAAGAATTCTTTTTCTTTGCCTAACATCGATCAGATGATCGACGCGTTGGTCGGGCACGAGATACTCAGCTTTCTCGATGCCTATTATGGGTACAACCAAATTCGGATGGACCCGGGCGATCAAGAAAAGACTTCTTTTATCACTAAATTCGGCACCTATTGTTATAACGTAATGCCATTCGGATTAAAGAACTCTGGTGCCACCTATCAACGCCTAGTAAACTGGATGTTCGAAGAACAAATAGGAAAATCAATGGAAGTTTATATTGACGACATGTTAGTCAAGTCCCTGCGAATAGAGGACCGTTTGAAACATTTGCAGGAAACCTTCAACATATTGAAGAAATACAATATGAAGCTAAACCCGGAGAAGTGCGCATTCGGGGTTGGATCGGGAAAATTCCTCGGGTTTATTGTATCCAATCGAGGGATCAAGATCAAACCCGACAAAATCATAGACATAAAAGACATCACCATGGTAGACAACGTCAAGGCCGTTCAGAGGCTGACCGGGTGTATAGTCGCCTTGGGCTGGTTCATATCAAGTTCCTCGGACAAAATCCATCGGTTCTTCTCACAAGCTTTGAAAGAACTTTTCCTGGACGCCGGAATGCCAACAAGCTTTGAAAGAACTCAAACGGTACTTATCGAGTCCGCCCCTGCTCCACACTCTGAAGGCAGACGAACAATTGTACCTTTACTTGGCAGTTTCGGAGGTGGCGGTAAGTGGAGTATTAGTCCGGGAAGAGGAAGTATGCAATTTCCTATTTACTATGTCAGTAGAACTCTAGACGAGGCCGAAATAAGATATCCTCACCTGGAATAATTGGCGCTCGCTTTGTTAAGCGCCTCCAGAAAGTTAAATCCATATTTTCAATACCACCACATATGTGTCATAACCTCTTACCCACTAAGGAACATCATACACAAACCCGAGCTCTCGGTCCGGCTGGCCTAATGGGCCGTCGAAATTAGCGGATACGATATCGAGTATCGACCCCGAACCGCCATGAAATCTCAAATTTTGGCAGATTTCGTGGCCGACTTTATGCCGGCCTTAATACCCAAAATCAAAAAGGAATTATTGCTAACCTCAGGGTCTACCTCGAGAATTTGAACTTTTTTTACGGACGGTGCCTTGAATACAAAGGGGTCCGGGCTCGGCATCGTGTTAAAACCACCTATGGGGAATGCAGGTAGGCAGTCTATTAGAACTGTGAAATTGATTAATAATGAGGCAGAGTATGAGATCATAATTACAGGTCTCGAATTGGCAAAAACCTTGGGGTTGAGATGATCGAAGCTAAGTGTGACTCCCTCCTTGTGGTAAATCAAGTCAATGGGACTTTCGAAGTGAAAGAGGAACGAATGCGAAGGCATTTAGACAAATTACAGGTAATTCTATATTAATTCAAGGAATTGACCCAGCAGCACGTGCTCTGAGATCAGAATAGTGAGGCTGATGCTCTAGCTAACTTGGGGTCATTGGTAGATATTCATGAATTCAGTTCGGGAACAGTAGTACAGCTCATGAAGTCGGTGCTAGAAAAAGGCCACGCCGAAGTAAACTCAACAAATTTAACTTGGGATTGGAGGAACAAGTACATATATTACTTGAAGACCGGGAAAATTGTCCTCGGATCCCAAAGAATCGAGAGCCCTGCATACCAAGGCTGTCATATTTAGCTTGGTCGAAGGGGAATTTTTTAGGAGAACATTCGGCCACCAGCTAGCCAAAAGCTTAGGGCCAGAAGATACCGAATACGCCTTGAGAGAAGTTCACAAAGGTACTTGTGGGAACCATTTGGGGACAGAATCTTTGGTCCAGAAATTAATCAGGGCCGACTATTACTGGACCGAAATGGAGAAAGATACGAAGGACTTCGTATAAAAATACGACTACTGCTAGATACACGTGCCGATGATTTATCAACCGGAAGAGCTACTCCACTCAGTTTTGTCCCCGTGGCCATTTATGAAGTGGGAAATGGACATCATTGGTCCCCTACCATGGGCATCCGGTAAGGCTCAATTCATACTATTCATGACCGATTAGTTTTACAAGTGGATCGAAGCTCAAGCGTTCGAAAACGTCCGGGAGAAAAAAGTCATTGACTTCATCTGGGACCACATAATATGTCGATTCGGGATACCAGCCGAGGTCATTTGCGATAATGGAAAATAATTCAGTGGCAGCAAGGTAAATAAATTCTTCGAATATCACAAGATTAAGAAAATACTATCAACACCTTACCACCCTAGTGAGAACGAACAATGAGAATCAACAAACAAGACCATACTTCAAAGCTTGAAAAAGAGGTTGACCGATGCCAAAGGGAATTGGAAGGAAATCCTACCCGAAGTCCTGTGGGCATACCGTATGACCTCGAAGTTTAGTACCAAGACCACCCTATTTTCGTTGGTCTACAGGGTCAAAGCCTTAATACCAGTCGAAGTGGGAGAACCGAGCCTCAGGTTCCAATATGCATCAAAAGAGTCAAACAGCAAGGCCATAATCACGAGCTTGGGACTATTAGATGAAAGACGGGGCTGCCCTAGTCCGGTTGACCGCCCAGAAACAGCGAATGGAAAGATACTACAACCAAAGAGCCAACATCTGACACTTTAAGATCGGGGACTTGGTGTTGAGGAATGTAATATTACACACCTGGAACCCGAACTAGGGGAATCTGGGACCGAATTGGGAAGGACCATATCGAGTCGTCAGAATTACCGGCAAAAGGATCGTACAAACTCGAAGTAGAAAATGATGTGCAACTACCGAATAACTGGAATGTGACACACTTAAATCGGTACTACTGCTAAGGTACGAACTCAATTACTCTTTAATCATGTTATGAATCGAACTAATATTTTTAGGTAAATGGTCAAGGATGGATATGGCTATTAGGTCTGAAAGCACGTGTTGCACTCTTTTTCCCTTGAACCGATTTTGTCCCAAAATGGGTTTTTCGGCAAGGTTTTTAACGAGGCAACAATAAAATGTACTAACTTAGATTCGAAGACCGATCTCAAACTGGATCCAATGATCGTTCACTTCGTATCAACTGTATCCGGGCCCTCTCAAGCTCGACCTTGAATACTAGGGCCATTACCCTCGGATTAAGGTTTTTAGCAAGGAAAAAAGAAAACACTTATATGCTAGAAGCTAAGGCTTAGTGGTTAGGATTCATTATAAGGGCCAAACGGTCATATGAACCGTGCTCACATAGTCCACTCTAGCCATGATACAAGTTTTTATGCACTTTCTATCATGTACTTTAACACTGTGTTAAATGAAAGAAAGTTTCGTCTTGCTATTACGCATTTTCTTGCTTCTTCAGTTCCAAATCCTAAGAGCCCACGGGCTACCCCTACTCGGGGACTATAGAGCCCATGAGCTACCCCTACTCGGGGACTATCTAGCCCAAGGGCTACCCCTACTCAGGGATTGTCGCCCGAAGAAAGTTTGGACAATCTGGGATACCGAATCCCGGAGGTACCAAACCTATTAGGCGGTGCCTCAATACAAAAGGCTACGACCACCTTAAAAATTGCTCAGAGATGTCCGAAGCTCGCAATCAGAAAGTAAGGTCTTTATAAAAACTCGAAACTTGCTAAAAGATTACCCTCGACAAAAGCATCATTTAAAATCACTTAATCATCTTGAAACTTTCCGGTCACACCGAGGTTTCAAAGCCTCGAGCAAACAAAGTTGTATCGAAGTCAAGCTCTGTTCAGACCTCCGAAAAATGAACATTTGATTCTATGCTAAGGCATCAAAAACATTACATGAATAGAAATTATAAAAAGATGTTGTAAAAGTAAAGGCACGATATTGCCAGAAAGGGAAAATCTCATATATATTCCCAAATATATTTACAAAGGCCCAATAAAAATGGCCTCAAAATAATATATATATATATATATATATATATAAGGGAAAACAAAAACTGAAAGTACTAAGGCATCTACGCCTGGTCTTCAACGAGGCCCGACTCATCGCCAGAACCGTCGGAGCTCTCGGAACCCTCAGAGCCTTCGGCACCCTCAGGACTGGAGAGCTCCTTTTCCTTAGCCTTGAGCTTTTTGGCTTCCTTGATCTCGGCCGATAGGTCGAAACCTCAGGCGTGGATCTCTTCGAGGGTCTCTCTTCGGGGCAGTCGCTTCACATATTCAGCCTTTGACTTTAGTCGGGTCTCGGCCGCCTCTATATCGGCCTTGTATCAGGCCACCATTTCTTTTGCATCAGTGGAGGCTGTGTCCAATTTGGACTTCAGTGCCTTATATTCTCTACCGGGGGCATCCCGCTCTGCGACGGCCAAGCTCAGTTGTGCTCGGAGATCATCATTCAGTTGAGACCATTTGTCAGCTTTGTCCTTCACCACCTGGAGTTGGTTCTTAACCGATGCCAGCTCCGCCTTCGTGATTTCCTTCTCCGAAGCCATCAGGTCCATTCTGCCTTTCCACCTTTCGGCCATGGCCTTGACCTCGTTCATCTCGGCTCGAAACTGGTCGATCAGGTCAATTTTCTATTGGACCTTCAAGGTTGTGTTATTAGTCATCGCGACTAGCTCCTCATTTTTAGATTTAAAAACCTTTACCTTTTCAACCATGTCAGTATGTTCCCGCTTCAGGGTTGAAGCTTCCTTCTGAGCCTTGTTTAGCTCGGCTTGGAGGTCTTTGAGGGGCCCGTCCTATTGCTCACTGAGAAACCTGTACATGTCCTTCTTCTAGACTTGCTCTTTGATCTCGAACTCGAGTTGGCTGATTTCCAAGCATTATCAGAGGAAGCTCTCATGGTGGAGCGATGAGGCCTATAAAACGACAAAAAGAGTAAAAGACACCAAATCTTAAGCGGAATTCACGAGGGGGTGTAAAAGTGTTGATGTCTTACCCAGTTTAGCGCCTGCATTGCCTCGTTGAAAAGACTTGATGCGCCCAACTTGTTTATCTTTGCCTGGTCCTCCTCGGTCACCAGGCATCAGAGGTAGCTGGCTACGCCCACTGGAGCGGATAAGACCCTCGCATCCTCCAGGACCATAAGAATGACTGTTCTCTTGCGGCTGGGGTCTACGCTCGGTACGAGAAATTGCTTCACTAGTTTTAGGCTCGAACTCGGCCAGCCAGCTCCCGATGGCACATCCGTCTTCAGGATCTCCGAGTCGCCCAGCCCGGAAAAGTCCTCCAACGTAGACATATCCATACCATCAAAAAATGAGTTGAGGGGGTCATCTGAACCCTGCACTCCCTCACTTGATTTTTCTTTGCCCGTTTGGGCCTCCTCGAGCATGGACTCAGTATAAAAGGGTGTTTCTATGATGTTTATGACATTGGTCGCCTCCTTAGGAATGAGACCGGCTTCCTTGGAGGCCACAACCTCCATCTCCCCCTCAGGTTCCCAAGCCTGAAAGGGATCGGCCTCGTGGCCCCCTTTATCGGTAGTCGCCTGCTCCCCGATGGGGGTCGATCCATGGGCAACAAAGATGTCGTCTTCTTCGGGCTGATCCCTGAGCCGGTAGAGATAGCCAGGGTCCGATGCCCTGGACTTGGTATTCTTCTTGGGCTTTCGGGCCCCGGTGGCCGCCCTTTTCTTCATTTTTCCCTCGTGGTCCGAGGAACCCGAAGACTTTCTCTTTTTCTTCTTCTCCTCCTTCGCGAAAGCCCCAGGCTGTCCCGAGGAAGAGGGATCAGGAAGCAAAAATGGATCTTTGTCCTCATCGAGCGTCTTAATTTTGGTGGTCTTAGGCAGACCTGCAAGAAACAAGGGAGAAGTTAACACTATGTAAGTTAAAAACGTGATGATAACCATTTCAGGAAGGAACCTCACCATGAGAGAGGGACTCCCATCTGCCCTTTGAGAAATTGCGCCATGATCGCTCAGAGTAAGGCATTTGCTTACAAATCCCCTCGATCCACTCCTTGAATCGGGAGATTGCATCTAGAACTCGGGCAATGGTTACACGACCACAAACACAAGCGATGAGAAAAAGGAAATACAAAGGGAGGAATACCCAAGAAAGACAGTACTTATGGGATGCATTCCACTCCTTAGGGGATGGCAGAAACTCAGGGGGAATCAGGTCTTCGGTCTTCACCCCAACGAACCACCCCCGCCAACCTCGGTCTCGATCCTCGTCAATGCTAGAGAAAAAAGCCTTGCATGCTCAGCGAACGACCTTGATTAGTCCCCCTCGAAAGATTTGGGAACTGTATAAACGGAGCAGGTGGTCAAGGGTGAATCGACGAGACTCGATGTTGTTTACAAAGTAGCGCAAGAGGATCACAATCCTCTAGAAGGATCAGTGGATTTGCCAGAGACACACCGTGTATCTCTTACAAAATGCAAGAAATATGGGATCCACATGTGCGAACGTAAAGGGGTAAGTGTAAACACTCAGATACCCCTTCACTCGAGTAGTTATATCGTCACCAGGCCCAGGGACAACCACATCTTTACCCTCCCACTTACAGTCTGCTCGGACTACATGTAAGGTTTCTTCGGTGACGGAGCATATGTATCTCGATGCTCCCTCACCTCGGTCTTGTTGGCTAGAGGCCTTCTCGACCTTGAAGTCATCCCCGATTGATTAGCCCCCGAGTATACAGATTTTCATGGGGGGCTTTGGGTCCACCTCGGGAGTAGCCACTTCGGCATCTGCGACCGGGTGGGAAGATGAAGGGGCAGCCTGCTAAGGAACTGATTTAAAAGTTTTAACCATCGTGATCTAGGAAGATATGAAGATTTGAAGGAAAGGTATGGAGGTTTGAAGAAAAAAGTATGAAGGTTGAAAGTGGGATGAAGATCTGTGTTAGAAATCTAAGAATAAATATAATGATTTGAATATCATAGATGAAAATATAAAGATTTGAAAAAGTTGAAAGCCACTAGAAAATTAGAAGGTAAAAGTTAGGATCGAAAAGTGAAAGAAGTACAAATGCTCGAAGCTTTTATAGGGAAAAAATGTAATCAATACACGGCGTTTCAGATTCGAAGGCAACCAGCTGATGATCGACACGTGTCTGAAGCCAGAATGACGCGACTCATGAGACGTTTCAGCTTATCCGTCATCTCAGCTGTAACGTACGAAGGAAGGAACCGGGGTTCATCTATCATTTTCCATCATTTCGGCAAACCTACTCTCTGGAAAACGAGGGGACTATCTGTATACAGGTGAAACCGGGGCTAACACACACCCGGATGTTCCGATGGGTCAAACGAAGCAAGGGTATGAATACATGGTATTGAAGTTGTGAGCACCTAATTTTTGACCGTGCTTGAATTTTCGCCCACTCAACTCACCAATACCACACTTTGTCCCCACTCTACTTTACCTTGTCCCCCATGCTTGTCCCCACCTCACTTTCTCTTGTCCCCCATGCTTTTCCCCCACTCACAAACTCCATACCACTCTCCCTACCCATTAAAAACAACCCCCAATTCCTTTCTTCTGCAGAGAGAACAAAAAAAGACGCACCCCTCACTTAAAGAAACGGAAAGAAAGTTTTCTGCAACTAAAGAATTTGAAAGCTCCAAATACAAAAACAAAACAAAAAAAAGAATTGCAAAGCTCTTTAAAACTGCTACCCGTCTGCTGCACACTCTCTAGGAATCTTAAGGATTTGAGTTAGGTGTTGATTTGTTTTCTTCTGTTCTCGCTGAACCTTAGTCTTCAATTGTGATCTTTATTTAATCAATTACTTGATGTTTACCAGCTAATAGGTATGTTCATATTCTTTGTTGCTCGATATTGGATCATGAATGAAACTTGCTTTGTTTGTTTTTGCCCAGTTCCGTAAAACCAGTAGGCTCAATTGTTGAATTTAGCTTTGAACTCCTCTCTTTGTTTATCTTTGGTTCCAGTAGCGTGATTCAAAATATTCAAGTATGATTTGGTTTTGCTGATGAACCTAACATTTGTCTGCTAAGGTTTACTCACATAAAAGTGATGATTCGTGGTTTGAGCTACTATTGAGAACGACAGAGCCGTGAATTTGACCACCAGTTGGTCAGAGTCATTTCTGAAGAAATCAGTGTAGCATTTTATTGATAAAATTATATAGTTTATTGGTTTCGTAGCTTTTCATGTAATTAACAGATTTATATTTCAATGGCTAGCTACAGAAGGTTGCCTGAGTTGAAGTGAAATGCATTGGCCATATTTGCTAGAGTAGCTATTTGTCATAATGATTTGAAGAAGGAACACTGATTTAAGATTATTTTGCAGAGTAGCTATTATTGTAATATTTGCTCATGGCTATCATTGTAACAAATTGGGATTATTCAACTATTGATTTTGTAGTTTAAATGTCGATTTAGTAATTTGATTTTGCTCAACTGATCATATAAACAACCCTTCTTGTGAATTGATTTGAGTCTCATTCAAACAATACTAACTTGGCTCATTAAGTTTTGGTAGTAACACAATAGTTTTTGGCATATTCTATAACCCATATCAATTTACAATCATCTTATTAGTCCATTGCGTGATGTTAATATTCTAGTCATTGATTAAAATGTGAGTTAACTTAGTATAATAAAATGTTATTAATTGTGTACGCGTACGCGTGACATGATTGTGNATTCAAACAATACTAACTTGGCTCATTATGTTTTGGTAATAACACAATAGTTTTTGACATATTCTGTAACCCATATCAATTTACAATCATCTTATTAGTCCATTGCGTGATGTTAAGATTCTAGTCATTGATTAAAATGTGAGTTAACTTGTAAGCAAAGAATGAACTCGGGGTTTCGAAGCCATTCGTTCAAACGCGTCGTAGCTTGAAAATTCGGCGAGGATTTGGTTTAGGATAGAACTGCTAGACTAATCACATCTTTCGTTTAAGATAAATAGTCAGTTTGGTTTAATTAGTATATCGACTACCAAAAATGACTTTCATAATTCATGGCTTTCACAATAATCTCAAACCTTAGGAAAAATGATTAATTCATGAACATTGCTAGTATGCGTTAGGCACGTATTAATAAATAAATTATCGTGATTATGTACACGTTCGCATGACATAGTGATGATTCCCAAAATTAAAAATCGAAGTATGCATTCGCGCAACTTTGGGAAAAACAATCTTAGTATAATAAAATATTATTAATTGTGTACACGTACGCGTGATATGATTGTGGCACAATAAACAAAACGGATTCACACACGTGATTTGCTTCAAAAATAATACCATATTTTAATGATTGAAAGCAGATAGATAAAACATGAAAACCAATAAATCACAATTTATTCAAAAATAATATAAGCCCCATGTAGTCAATAAAGTGACCGTGTTAGAACCACAGGACTCGGGTAATGCCTTACACCTTCTTCTCGGTCAACAGAATTCCTTAGCCGAACTTTGTTTTCGCAGACCAATAATAATAGAGTCAAACTTTCCTTTGACTAGGGATTCAAATAAAAGGTGACTTGGAACGCCCGAAAATCAATTTCAAATGGCGACTCTGAACAATAAGATAATCCTTATTTCAAATTATCACTTTAATTGGAAAAACTCTTTAACCCACAACAATCCACACACATTTTATCTTTGTGGGGGTAAAAAAAAGAGGTGTGACAGCTCTGGCGACTGTGCGGGGGACCTGAAGAATTCGAGCTTGTACATTGACTTTATTTGGGTTTATTAATTTTTGTATATATTGTGATTTATTTGGGCCTAATGTGTTACTTGTCCAGTTTTTACCGTTTTGATTTTGTTGAACTGTACATATAAATTGTATCTTCTCTCGCATCCCTCTGAGTCTTCTGATAATTAGTTATGTTGTGTTTGCCTACCAGCATCACAAAATTTCTGTCTTGAGATAAAGCCAGTTAGCCTACCAGCTTCTGGTGAAGGATTTAGTCACACATGTTTAGGCGGGAGAGCCGTTAGCTAGCCAGTGCTATTCTACTACTGGTGATGCTTGACGCTCCTCGGCTCGGGTTGTCCGCCCGGGTAAGCCAGATCTAGATACCATCTCCTTTAGGATTTACAAACTTTGAAGAACAAGCCACAAGCAATGAATATCCCTAGTAGGCTATGCTTTATTTGCATCGTGTGCATTTGACTTAGCAGCGCTCGACACAGAGGTCAATTTCTGTTTTAGGACAGGCTTTGTTGAGACTATTATATCATGTTACGTGCTACTTGTTGCATTATTTGGGAGGCTTGCATGTCGACTGGCTTTAGCATATATCAGTTGAACGAAGAGAGAAAAATGATGTGCTTTAGTGCATATGGTTTTTAAAGATTAATTTTCATAAAAAAAAAAAAGAACATAGTCGATTTTAACCGAACTACGCGGGTCTGATTCTCACCGAATGTGAGATACGTAGCCAAACTTCATCGGTTCCGGCCTCAATTTTCAAAAAAAAAAAAACATAATTCAAAAATATTTTCCTTTTCCTTAATTTCCTATTTACAATTCCTTCCTTAGAAAATCAAAAACAATACTAAATCCAAAAATATTTTTTTTATAGTCCCATAGTTTAGCTTTTATTTATTTATTTACTTATATTCTTTTATAGAGTCAAAACCTGAGAAATCGGAATTTTTGTGTGTTAATAATATGTTTGATCAAAGCCTAATCCCGTGTCTGGGTAGACACGTATACCATGAGTGGGGAAAGAGGCAAGTCTCAAAAGAGGCCCAGATCAGAAGGCATACCAGATTTTCTCATTGTCGATCAGATACCACAGTTATTGTGGGACTGGTGGAGAGACTTTAAGGAATATGAGTGAAACCAGATAAAGAAATACTTGGGACATTTGGTTCACATGATTATGATAAAGCCAAGGAGGGATGTGATTGAAGCTTTGATTCCGCACTGGGATCCTGAAAATAATGTGTTCCATTTTACCGACTGTGAAATGACTCTGACCTTGGAGGAAATTACCCACTTCCAGGGGTGGGGCCACTATCTTTGCCGCCAAAGTCCCATAGTACCAAAAAATGTGAACGAGGGTAGGTTTCTGAAGCGTTTGAACATAAATTACGGACAATATGAAGGTCTAGGAGGAAAATGGGTTAAGTTGGGCTTTTTGTTTCAGTTGTATGGCCTAGAATGCAATTTCGAAAGGAATGTGGAAAAATTGAAATCAAAGGAAGATAAGGAAACATGGAAGGTACATAGAAGGTTTGCATATATGGTCACGTTTTTGGGGCGTGTAGTTTTCCCGAAAAGAGAGGGACGCATTGACATCCGCTTGGCAGGTGTAGTTGNTTTATGGTCACTTTTTTGGGGCGTGTAGTTTTCCCGGAAAGAGAGGGACGCATTGACATCCGTTTGGCAGGTATAGTTGAGGCTCTGACCTCAGAAGGGAGTGATTATACTTTGGTTCCTATGATTCTTTCTTGCATTTTTCGTGCTTTAACTAGATGTAAAATGGGCGCGCAAAACTTTGATGGTTGCAATATTTTGTTACAGATATTGTTTTTGGAGCATTTCTATCGTCATCCTACGATCACTAATTTTAGTGAGTTATGACCCAATCATACTTATGATCACCAGAAAAGAATTGACGAATGTGACTTACCAGAGGGGATTGGCGCCTGGAAAGAACTACTTCTTACTCTGTCTGCCAAACGGATCACTTGGAACTACGATTGGTTCTCCTCCAAAGAGGTCATTTGTGAGTCTGCATACCACTCTTATTTNTGATGGTGTTCAGTCTTATGCTCCACTTGGGGTAATGCGCCAATTTGCACGACTACAGGAGGTGCCACCAACACGAGATATGAGCAGGTTCTGTTATGATTTTGGTAAAGATCAACCTCATGACGAAGAAGAAATTATGAAAACTTGGTATGCAAGTAAAGTCTCGGAGTTGAATGATATGGTAGAAGACCGAGATCATGGAGAGGTGATCCCTGAATATATTACCTGGTTTCATGACCCTTGGTCGCTTAGAGATAGGCCTGAAGGATCCAACAGGAGGAGAAATGATCAAAGAGTTATAAAAAGGTTAAAAGAGGAATTAGAGCATTCTCGGATGACCATATCTAAACAACAAACCCAACTGC
>AWOL01S0145094.1:4363-20940 GCA_000715115.1 Nicotiana otophora
GATGGATGAAATGGAGACTCGTTTATGGTGTTTTGTTTGACAAGAAGGTACCACCAAAACTTAAAGGTATGTTCTACAGAGTGGTGATTAGGCCAACGATATTATTTGGGGCTGAGTGTTGGCCAGTCAAGATCGTTCATGTCCAGAAGATGAAGGTAGCAGAGATGAGTATATTGAGATGGATGTGCAGGCACACTAGGTTAGATAGGATAAGAAACGAGGTTATTCGTGACAAGGTGGGTGTGGCCCCTATTGAGGACAAGATGCTGGAAAAGCGGCTTAGGTGGTTTGGTCATGTGAGGAGGAGGAATACAGACGCCCCGGTGAGGAGACGTGAGAGGTTGACATTGGAGGGCCTACAGAGAGGTAGAGGTAGGCCAAAGAAGAGGTCGGGAGAGGTGATTAGGCAAGACATGGCGCAGCTTCAGCTGACCGGGGACATGACCCTTGATAGGAAGGTATGGAGGTCAAGGATTAGGGTAGTAGAGTAGGTACTCTAGAATGTTCATAGCAGTAGTATTGACACACAGTCTCGCTTTCTGTTGGTAATATATTTTTATGAGTAACCATTATTTTTTTCATTGTTGATCACTTTACTATCTTGTTATTTTTATTCTACTTTTATATGGCTTTTTGGTACTCTCTTCTTGTCTATATTTTCATTAATGTGGTGCTCATGCTTTCCCGAGTCGAGGGTCTATATGAAATAACCTCTCTATCCTCACAAGGTAGGGTAAGGTATGTGTACACACTACCCTCTTCAGATCCCACGGTGTGGGATAATACTGGGTATGTTTTTGTTGTTGTTTTGCTATTTAGGATGCTTATATAAGTGGACAAGATTGTGCTGATAATGTTGAGAAAAGGCCTATTGCAAAATCCAAAATTGGAACTCTCAGATATAAAGGACCTTTGCTGACTAAAATGAATCAGAACTTGCCCTACTCTATGTGAGTATTTCTCTTGATATTTAGTAGAGTTTTGAGACAAAGTCTACCCTTTCTACTACCATTGTATACATATTCTCTTCATTTTTGGTTTTCTTAGGCAAAATGTAACTGGATTCCTACTTCACGAAGTCAGCGCTCTAAAGATTGTGAGTATCTTGCATTTGGTTCAATATTTTACATAAGCACCTTATATTATATTGTTGATGTTATAACAATTAGTATTTCTAGCCAGAGGCGGATCTAGGATTCTGAAAAGGTGGGTGCACCATTTCGGGATGGGAAAATCGAGTAAACTTCATGCGTGTGGAAACTGGGAAGTTGCATGGGAATTGATTGCTTTAGTGATTTAAAGAATAAAAAGGAAAGTTACGTTAGTAGAAATAGAAAGAAATAAATATTTAAGAAAAAAATTAAACAAAAGTTTTGGTTGGGGGATTTGATCCCTTGATCACCTTGGGTTGGTGGAAATAAGGCGCCAAAGCCAATGAACCACTTCACCTCTTTTGACCATGGGTTCCATTAAATATGCTTTAACCCGAGGATTACGAGTTCACGTGAATCACTGGCCTGCAAAACAAGAAGAGGAAAAACTCAAACACATTCAAAAGTAGGGGAAATAACAGAGGAAGAAAGAAACGTACCGCTGCAGCGTTATGCATAGCATTGTTCAACAAACACTCTCCCGAGAGTGTCTAAATCTTTTCCCAATCCTTCTCTGAATCCAAAGGCTTCAGNAATCTAGAATTCTGAAAAGACGGGTGCATCATTTCAGGATGGGAAAATCGAATAAACTTCATGCGTGTGGAAACTGGGAAGTTGCATGGGAATTGATTGCTTTAGTGATTTAAAGAATAAAAAGGAAAGTTATGTTAGTAGAAATAGAAAGAAAATAAATATTTAAGAAAAAAATTAAACAAAAATTTTGGTTGGGGGATTGGATCCCTTGACCTTAGGTTGGTGGAAATAAGGCGCCAAAGCCAATGAACCACTTCACCTCTTTTGACCATGGGTTCCATTAAATATGTATATGTAGTTTTGCCAAATTATGTACATCATATATATACTTTAACCCGAGGACCACGGGTTCACGTGAACCACATTTTATATCGTGGATCCGCCCCTGTTTCTAGCAGGTATCCTACTTGGTCACCTTGGAAAGTAATGTTGTGCAGAGAAATTTTCTCCATCAAAGAGGCAAAGAGATTATGTAGGGCATTTATCCTGGCAGAAAAGAGACGGAAAGAAAGTCGATTGATACCTTAGCAATACCGCGAATATTGATGTTTGTATTTGTTATTGTCATGAGAAGGAGTTAATAGAGATCCAACCAATTATTGGTGATGAATCCAACTTTTCTCCGTTCTTTGGTGTAAGGGGACGCGAGGGGAAGAGAAGGGACCAAAAAAAGTAAGTTCATTCGTGATAGTTGCAGTAGTAATCATTTGATCTGACTAATAAAACTTTTTGATTTTAATCAATTGTTAAAATACTGCAACATAGTTATGTTTTGTTATTAGGTGGTAAAAGTGTAGATTTTATTAGATATTAATGTTGTTTTTTCTTGTTAACTTTTGACGTGTAGAAGTAATTATAGTAGTAATCCTTTGATTTGACTAATACAACTTGTTCATTTTGATCAATTTTGAGTGCTACACTGAAACTGATTTCAGTTTAACCGCAAGTATTTGAACATTATAATTTTCCACCATTCATAGGATATATAGCACGGGCTCCTCACAACTGGTATAGGAATATATGAGACTATGTAGTCTAACAAAAAAGATATCTTTTAGACTTATTCGCCTTTGAAATTTGACCTATTTGAAATTCTGATTTCAACTTAAAAGCCTAAATTTACTCAACTGTTTTCTCACCCAATTGACTTCCTCGTAAATATCCTCTCAACGAATTCTCTTCTTTTTCATGAATGAGTCAAAGATGTAATTAGGAGTTCAAGATGTTGCCATAAACTTATAATTTTAAACGTACGCATATTTAAAGATTCGAGCTTTTTAATGAAACCAAAACCAAAAGGTAAGTAAATACCAAGTGTCATCAGATAACTCTTATCATAGAATCCATATAATCAACATACCTGCACTCACATGGAGTGGTTTGATCGATTAAGGTAAATTCAATCTTTCAACATTATAAACAATAATCTAATAGAAAATGACTCGTTTTAGCTGTTGTCCACGAGGGCACCACCAGATGTTATAGATAAACCTACTAAAGAAGAAATTAAGTCTTATCATAGCTGACATGAACAACGACAAAATTATTTTCAATTAATATAGCATATGGATGTAGGCCTTCGAGGTTAACCCTTGCTATCAAAATCATAGATACCTTAATGAAGCAGTAATGTCAATGCTTTAGGACGCTTCTTTATAGTAGAAAGAAAAAGAAAAAGCAATATAGTATAGGTATATATGGCATAAGAGTTAAATACAAGATTTGAACAGTCAAATGCCTCGTACGTTTAGGAAAATCATTTAAACTACATCTAGTTTCATTTAACCTATTGCACCAAGTTGTCTATCTTTCATTGACCACTCACTTCATATTTCAAATAAGTTCAGCTTCAAGAAGTTTCTGGCACCTTGTTCCCCTTTCTCTTTCCCCTTTTTTCATTGGGGCACCAGCTGTTTTGTCTTTCTTCCACATAACCTATAAGATAAACAAAACAATCCACTGTTAAAATAACTCACTTTAATTTCTTGATCAAAATTTTTAAAAATAAAAGGCTTAGATGTCTAACCTCGAGAGTTTTGACCTTTGTATGAATATCCTCGGGTACCTCGTACTCCTGTCCTTTTCCCCTTCTTTTGTCTGCGCGAAGATTAAATGTTTTAGATAAGAGTGGGTTGTTCGTAAGCACCCTCAGTTCCAACCAAGAGCTTGTGATTTCGAGTCAAGGTGGGAGTTCTTGGAGGGAGGGATCCGAGGGTCTATCGGAAACAACCTCTCTACTCCAGGGTAGGGGTAAGATCTGCGTACACATTACCATCCCCAAACCCACTAGTGGGATTATACTGGGTTGTTGTTGTTGTTGTTGTTGTCTCCGTTCCAGTTTATGTGAACCTATTTCCTTTTTGGTCTGTTCCAAAAAGAATGACCCATTTCTAAATTTGGAAACAATTTTGCTTAAACTTACAATTCTACCCTTAATGAAAAGTTTTTATAACCACACAAATACTCTGGACCCCTGTTTGAATTGTTTAGGACCACAAATTACAAAAGTCTTTATTTTTTCTTAAACTCAATGTCCAGTCAAACAGGTTCACATAAATTGAAACGAAGGGAGTATAAGATAACAAAGCAATCCGTTAAAATAGAATAAAACTCTTTCTTGATTAGAATTTTGAAGGAAAAAAAAGGCAGGGGTGACTCAAGGGGAGGCTAATAAAGCATTTACCTTAGGCCTCATAATTTTAAGACTCCAAAATAATTATAATAGTGAATTTTATGATTTTTTATGCTTAAATAGTATTAAAATTTGTAGAAAAAAAAAAGTACGAAATCTCTATATGAGAGAGAAGGACTTGTCTTTTTTAGCAATAACTACGCTTCAATCAAAATAAAGTTGGGGGTTGTCTTCTTTTTAATAATAGAATTTTAAATTAAACTGCTCAAATCTTCATATTAGTAAAAAAAATAAAAAATTACAACAGCATCCACAGTTGTAGAGGACAAATACGATATGACACGTGGCCGCTTAAAGGAAGGACACGTGGAACACAAGATGGAGATAGCCACCGAACATAGTTATTCCGCTTGTCACCAGAAAGGATAAAGATCATAAAAAGAGTAGTAAATACTTTGCGCCTGGTAACATTTAATACCGAATATTTTGGAGTATTAAGGATGGTGGCCTGTTACAAGGAATTTGGCATTTATGTTTAACGTTACATCTTCATCAATGACCCTCATAATTGATATTAAAGAAGGGCATGATCCTAGAACTTCTTTCCCTAGACATAGCTATAAATAGAGAGCTCAGTTATCATTGTAAGACATGATTTTTCTGGCTAACTGACACTATACTCTATACAACATTTTAATACAAGTTTATTCTCTCGTTTTTGATCTCATCATTGTTGTGCCCGGAAACCTTGTTCCCGGACTCATTAGCTCTATTGTTTCATCTATATTTTAAGGCTAAGTATTTTATATTTCATCAGTTATTTCATTACTTTTTGTATCAAATTAATTCACTTATCTAGAAACTACGAACAAATTCAACTGTACCATTTTTCGGGAAAACAGTTTGGCACCCACCATGGGGCCTAGATAGTCGTGTAGTTAAATTGATCCTTGCCTTTTTTACTAATTTGTTTGATTATTTTGTCTTATCAAAAATCATAAAAGAAATTGCAGATAACACTGTTAACGGCACACGTAACCCTAAAATTCAAGAGGAACAACCTCATTTCGAGGATTTAATCAGTGACACTCGCAATGAGGGGAACGTCGCCATATCGGAACGTGACAGGCGGTACCCTCGATAGGTTCGGGAGGCAACTCTTAATGATGCTGATGATGGGCATGTGGCAGATGCAATAAGGGTCCTGCAAGAGCAATATGCAGTCATTCTAGGCCATCTCACGCGACAGGATAAGGTTATGACAGAAGTGAAACATGCGCTATCGGGTGCCTTAAATAATGCAAACAGGCGAGATCCAGTTCCTCTTGATATCCCAGCAAACCAGACGATGCAGAGAGTTGATAATAACACTCCTAGGGGAGAAGTTGGCTTCGATGGGGCTGGGGAGAGTAGATCCGGCCTCAACAACGAGAAAAATCCATTCAAGGATAAACTCTTGCGGTTCATGAAGGAAGTAAACTCCCGCATGGATCAAATCCCGAGTGCGCCACCAGTATTAAAGGACCCGAACTTGAAGAAGTATATTCAGTTACCGTACAAGTCGAGTGCCGCCCCGGAATTGATCCTGAAGCAGTTCAAAATGCCCGAAGTGCCTAAGTATGACGGAACTTTAGATCCACAGGTGCACATTACCACCTACACAACATCGATAAAAAGGAAATGATTTGGCTCCTCACGAAATTGAGACTATCTCAAATTGAGATGCTCGCGGATTCCTTCATCAAGGCTCATGCCGGTGCCAGGAAGGTACATGTCCGAAAGGCCGATATATTCAGGATCATGCATGGAGAATTCGAGTTATTATGAGAGTTTGTCACTCGGTTCCAAAAGGAAAGGATGTTGTTACCAGTAGTCCCAAATGAATGGGCAGCTAAAGCATTCACCAAAGGTTTAAATCCGAGAAGCTCGGACGCTTCCCCGAAGATGAAGGAAAGTCTGCTCGAGTTCCAAGCGACGACTTGGGCGGATGTCCAACACCGGTGAAAGTCAAAAATAAGGATCGAAAACGATCAAGTTGGATTTCCATCGTCGACCAAAGGACGGGAGAAGAACAAAGAAAAAATGAAAGATGATATTGACACAGCTAGACGTACTTCGAGGGGATGGTTTTTTCCCTACGAGCGGACAGAAGGTCTTGTCAGGAACTTTCGGACAATAGACAGGTTCACCGTTGATAAAAGGACCGATCGTGGCTGGAACTACAGATCGCTGCAGGATAGAGAAATCTCGTGGTCGCGAGATTCTTCTTACCCAAAATTATCAGAATATAACTTCAATGTCAGTGTCGTAGAGTTGGTGTCGGTCATGAGGAGTATTAAAGAGGCACGATTCCCAAGACCTATGAAATCTGATCTCGGCCAGAGGGACCCCAATTTATAATGTGAATACCATGGCACTAACGGCCACCAGACTGGGGATTACCGACACCTCCAGGAAGAAGTGGCAACGCTGTTAAAGAATGGTCACCTCAGAGAATTCTTGAGTAATCGAGCTAAAAACAACTATGGTCAGGAAAGGGGCGATGCGGAAACCTCAAAAGCAGGAGAAGAACCTCCACACCAAATGAGCAACATGATCTTCGAAAGGAATGAAATTAACGGGGTCACCTTTACGGAAGCGAAGAATACAAAAGTGTCGATAACTCATAGTAAGAGGCTCCGGGAGATGATATCGCATTCAGGAATGAAGATGTAGACGAATTACTACTCCCGCATAATGACGCACTAGTAATTTCTTTAAATGTGTTAGATTTTAAAATTAAACGTGTTTTAGTGGATCCAAGAAGTTCAGCTAATATCATAAAATGGAGAGTACTAGAGCAAGCTCAACTCTCCGGAAGCATTATCCCGGCAACGAAACTCCTCGCCGGATTTAACCTCGCAAACATGACAACCCGAGGAGCAATTTTGCTGCTCACGAACGCTGAGGGAGTAATGAAGACAACACTCTTCGTAGATGGAGACATGGGGTATAACGTCATCTTGAGAAGACCATGGCTGCACGAGATGAAAGCCGTACCTTCAACATATCACCAATTGTTAACATTTGTGACACCCGAGGGGATCAAATAGATAAAGTGTGATCAACCAGCAGCAAGGGAGATGAATGAAATTTCGGTTTCTAGAAGCAAAGGAAAGGAACGTGCGTCATAGCAATTACTGGAACCGACACCTGCCCCCAAACTAGAGGAAGATAAACCGGGGACAGAAGAGTCGGAACAATATCAGGTACCAAGGTATTTTCAAGTAGTGGAAGAGACGGATGAGACGAAGTCCACGGTAGAAGAACTAGAGCAGGTTGTGTTGTTCGGAGAATTCCTAGAAAGGAAATTTCAATTTGGGAACATGATTGCACCCTACTTTTATTGAATTCCTTAAAAATAACACTGATTATTTTGTATGGTCGCACGAGGATATGACAGGAATCCTGATAGAGATAGTCCTACACAAGTTAAGCTTGGATCCCAACACACCTCTGGTAAGGCAGAAAAAGCGCACTATTGCTAAAGCAAGGAATAAATTCGTCAAAGAAGAGGTAACCCGTTTACTTAAGATTGGTTCAATCCGAGAGGTAAGATATCCGGATTGGCTAGCCAATATAGTAATAGTTCCTAAGAAAAATAATAAATTTCGCATGTGAGTAGATTATAAGGATCTTAATAAGGCGTGCGCGAAAGATTCATTCTCATTGCCAAATATTAATCAAATGATTGATGCCACTACCGGGAACGATTTAACGAGTTTCCTCGATGCTTATTCTGGGTACAATCAAAACAAGATGAACCAGAAGAGCAAGAAAAGACTTCGTTTATAACAAACATTACAATGTGACGCCCTTCGAGCTAAAAAATGCTGGAGCCACTTATCAACGGCTCGTGAATAAGATGTTCGAAAAACAAATAGGAAAAACTATGGAAGTATATATAGATGATATACTCGTTAAGTCTTTGAACGCAGGTGACCACCTGAAGCATTTTCAAGAAACATTCAACATCCTGAGGAAGCATAATATGAAGCTTAACCCCGAGAAGTGTGCTTTCAGGGTCAGTTCGGGTAAGTTCCTAGTCTCTCAAAGGGGAATTAAGGTAAATCCCGACAAAATCAAGGCCATAGAGGACATCCCGGATCAATTATCTAACGTAAAAGAAGTCCAAAGGCTCACAAGGAGATTAGAAGCTTTGAGCAGCTTCATTTCCCGTTCATCGAAACAATGTCATCGCTTCTTCGCACTACTCAAAAAGAAAAACAAATTCGAATGGACACCGGGCTGTCAGCAAGCCTTGAAGGAGTTGAAGAAATATTTGTCAAGCCCTCCGTTGCTCTCAAAACCAAAAGAAGTTAAAACATTTCTAGTCTACCCCGCTGTTTTAGAAGTTGCGGTAAGTGCAGTTTTAGTCTGGTAGGACGAAGGTACGCAATCTCCCATTTATTATGTTAGTAAAATTTTAACAGGAGCATAAACTAGCCACCCATATATGGAAAAGATGGCATTAACTCTCGTAGTCGCCGCTCAAAAGTTGAGGCCCTACTTCCAATGCCACCTGATAGCTGTGGTGACTACTTCCCCTCTAAGGAATATCCTCCATAAACCCGAGCTCTCGGGTAGATTCTCCAAATGGGCCATCGAAATGAGCGAGTTTGATATAAAATATAAATCGAGGACTGCAATTAAGTCGCAAGTCTTGGATGATTTCGTGGCCGATTTCAGTCCGAGACTATTATCTCTAGCAGCCAAGGAGGCAATAATGGTGTCATAATCGACATCGGGGGTTTGAACCTTATTTACGGACGGAGCTTCAAACGTAAAAGGGTCCGGGCTCTGAATAGTGTTAATCATGCCTTCGGGGGAAACCTTAAGGCAAGCCATCCGAATGATTCCTTTAACTAACAATAAAGAAGAGTATGGAGCTTTGATTGCAGGGCTCGAATTAGCCCGGGGTCTTGACTCCGAAGTCATCGAAATCAAATGTGATTCGCAGTTGGTGGTAGATCAGGTCTACAAAATTTTTGACACCAAAGAGGAACGTATGCAACAATATGTGGTAAAGATTAAGACTTTATTGGCACGATTCCGGGAGTGGTCAATAACGCATATCCCGAGGGAAGATAACGCGAAAGCAGATGCATTGGCAAATTTGGGCTCATCAACAGAAATCCAAGGATCAGAATCAGGGACAGTAGTATAACTGATGAACTCAGCATTGGACATAGATGGTTACTCTAAGGTGAATTCGACTATTTTGGTGTGGGACTGGAGAAAAGAAATAATCTATTATCTCAAGCATGAAAAGTTGCCCGAAGACCCCAAAGCATCAAGAGCGTTGCGCGCCAAAGCTGCACACTATAGCTTCAAGAAAGGCCAGTTGTACAGAAAATCCTTTCAAGGCCCGTTGGCCCGATGCTTAGGAGAATCATAAGCTAACTATGTCATGAGAGAAGTCTACGAAGGGATATGCGGCAACCACTCAGGTGCAGATTCTTTGGTGCTCAAATTAGTTCAGGCAGGGTATTACTGGCCCCGTATGGAACAAGATGCGAAAGACTTCGTACAAAAATGTGATAAGTGCCAGTGTTACGCACCACTAGTACATCAACCGACAGAACCCTTACATTCGATTCTGTCCCCGTGGCCGTTCATGAAGTGAGGGATGGACATCGTCGAATCCCTGTCGCCTGCTCCTGGAAAGGTAAGGTTTCTTTTAATTTTGACTGACTATTTTTCTAAATAGGTGGCAGCATGTCCTTGTCAGAAGATCGGAGAACGCGAAATGGTCGACTTTCTGTTGAAAAATATAATTTGTAGGTTTGGAATACCAAAAGTGATTACATGCGACAACAGGTCGCAGTTTATCGGCATAAAAGTTACAAAGTTCCTTGAAGATAAAGAGGATTACCTCTTCACCTTATAATCTGAGCGCAAATGGTCAAGTGGAGTCAACAAACAAAGTGATTATTCAAAACTTCAAGAAAAGGTTGGAAGCAGCAAAAGGCAGCTGGCATGAAAATTTGCCTGGGGTACTATGGGCCTTACGAACAACGGCCAAGTCAAGCACGGGAGAGACCCCTTTTTCCTTTGTATACGGCGTAGAAGATTTGATACCGGTGGAAACGGGGGAACCAACCTTAAGTTATTTCGAGGCGAATAGAGGATCAAAAAACGAAGTAATGCTAATCAACTTGGAGCTGCTCGAAGAATACAGGGACTGGGCGCATGTCAAAATGGCGGCTCAAAAGCAAATAATGGAGCGATATTATAATCGAAGAGCAAACCTTTGATATTTCAAAGTAGGAGACTTGGTCTTGAGGAAGGTAACTCAAAACACCTGGGAACTCAACGCGGATAAGTTACGCCCAACATGGGAAGGCCCTTATCGAGTTTCAGCTATCACTGGGAAAGGATCATACGAGTTGGGCAACCAAAATGGAGACAAGTTTCCCAACAACTAGAACGTGGCTTACCTCAAAAGATATTACTGCTGACGAACAACTATCAAACGAAAAGTATGTGCTGCACTCATTTTCCCTTCGTTCAGTTTTTGTCCNATGGGAAGGCCCTTACTGGGTTTCAGCTATCATTAGGAAAGGAACATACGAGTTGGAGAACCAAAAAAGAGACAAGTTGCCAAACAACTGGAATGTGGCTCACCTCAAAAAATATTACTTCTGATGAATAACAGTCAAACAAAAAGTATGTGTTGAACTCTTTTTCCCTTCGATCAGCTTTTGTCCCAATTGGATTTTTTCTGGCAAGGTTCTTAATGAGGCAGTGACAGAAAGCATACTACGAAGCAGTGATAAGACCTTTGATAACAAGGCAAACAAGCAAGTTTTTACTCGGGGAAGATTAAATAATCTTTGCTTCGATAAAAAATTCCCACCAGTAAGTTAAGTTTTCTACCGAAAAGAGATTACCCGATCGTTCACAAACACAAATCACTAGATATGTTGCTGAGTGAACGATTACCTAGCAATTCATTGGTGGGATCTTCAAAGATACAATGCTTCCAGTGTTCCAATTCACATTCGAACACTGGGGGGAATGATATGAGGTTAAGACAACACTGAATTCCAGACAACATTGAGTGCCACGTCAATCGGGGAACAAAAATCTGGAACAGAATACATCATTGGGACCGGGGACTGTGCAACCAGCCCCGTAGAAACAAGTTTTACAAGATAGCCACAAGTCATGGTAATTTCTTTATAGCCACAAGTCATGGCAATCTCTTTTCTGCATAGCAAAATGCCTATGTACTTTTGAAAATAGAAGGAATTAAATGAAATGAAATCCTTTTGTTTTTATCTTGTTTCATATTTGAACGATGAGTTAATTTTACCATTTGAAAGTTAAACAAGTACTTCAAATAATTGTGCCGTAATAAATAAGAGACGTCTTCTTCAAGAGCACCGTAAACATACGAGGGCCCGATCTTATATAAACCCTCACGTTAAAGGGTTGGTTCCGGAAGGATCAATGCCCGCAATCCATAATGCCATCGGGGAAAAAGACACCCGAAGTTGCATACGAAAAAGACGCAAAAAACAATCTTGCGCAAATACTTATTGAAACCCTCATGTAAAAGGGATAATTCTTGGAACCAAAATGCTTCGAAGAAAAAGCATCTGAGATTACACATGATAAAGCGAGAATAGAACAACATGCGCAGAATACGTAAGCAAGTACAAAAATTAAAGACTTACATGAATATTCAAAATGAAAATAAGACTCAAACGATACTTGAGCAAAAAATATATTTTTATTTACAAGGGCACGTAAGAATGATGAAGGTACAAAATAGAAAAAGATAGTAAATGCTAAGCTGCATCGTCTCCGGAATCAGGAGGAAGAGAAGTATCTGCATCCCCGAGAGTTGGTTCCACTGATGGCTCAACGTTTTCCCCAGCTTGGTCTTCAACATCATCACCTTCCGATTCCTCTTCAGTTTTCGAAAACTCAAAACCGGAATAAGAAAAACCTGAAGTGTCAGACTCCACAGGGAGTCCATGTTTTTGCAGCCAACTCAAGCTCTCGGGCCTTAGCAATTTCGGCATCAATGTCAATGATACCAATCTTGGTCTCTTCCAAAGTTTTTCTCCTCATTCTATATATGGAATAAGTGTTTTCAACAATGAGAGAAGCCACCCAGCGCTTGAGTTCTTCTTTGAGTCGAGTAATTTCGGCGGAAAGGTTTTCCCGGGCGGACCTAACAGATTTTAGACTGACATCGAGCTCACAGACAGTTGAACTATAGAGTCTATTATGCTCGATAGTTTTCCTGTACTTCTCTTCCAACTGGGAATGTTTCGCCACCACACCAGCAAGCTCTTCGCTTTTAGAGTTTAAGGCTGCTTCTAAATTAATCACTCTTTCAGCGGAGGTAGCCTCGCGCTCGGTCGCAGCAAGAATGGCGTCATGTACTTCAACCAATTTAGCCTTGGATTCATCAAATCTAACCCTCAGCGGGCCAACTTCTTGGCTGAGGGTTATCACTTCTTTCTCTCTTTGCTGCAAACGAGCTTCCAAAACGTCGGCCTTGGCGGCTCTGGTTTCCAGTTCTGAGAGACGGAGAATGGTTTGGTCCCGTTCTAACAAAAGTTGATCCTGTTCAGAAGTAAGTCCTTCCTTCTCCCGAATCAACCTTTGAAGGCCTTCAGAAGCAAGAAAGTTGGCCTGCAAAACAAGAAGAGGAAAAACTCAAACACATTCAAAAGTAGGGAAAATAACAGAGGAAGAAAGAAACGTACCGCTGCAGCGTTATGCATAGCATTGTTCAACAAACACTCTCCCGAGTGTGTCTAAATCTTTTCCCAATCCTTCTCTGAAGCCAAAGGCTTCAGATAGTTAGCAAGCTCCACCGGCCTCGAAAGCAAGTTACACCCGGTGGATACCGAAAGGGTAACTCCCCATCCTTTGTAGATCTTCAGAAGGGGCAACATAATTTTTCCCCAACTTTTCATGAACCGGGGACTGTGGAAGAGAGATACATTCTTCATGGTCAGGTGCGGCCGAGGGAGATGATGTTGCTGGTGGAAAAGTGGATGGAGATGGAAGTGATGTAGTAGTTGCTGGTGTTGGAGAATGTGGATGAAGCTGATGGGGTAGAAGAATGAGAAACAAATGCGTCAAAAGCAACATTGGATGTTGGGTGCTTGCCAACCGAAGACGACAAGGACCTGGTACTCTGCCTCACTGTACCTGGCACAATAATTGGGGCTCGAGAACGGGAGTTGAGCATCATGTTGAGATAATAAGGATCATCGCCTTATATGTAAAGAAGCTCCCTCATCACTAGCTTCTTCATCATCATCGATCATCATAATGTCTATGACCGGCCCAGAAGGAGGACCAATCATCATCTCCACCGGAGATGACTCGGGGGCAGCAACCTTTGCCCTCTTATTCTTTTCCCCGGCCGCAGAAGATCGTCTTCTCTTTGGTTGCTTGTTTTCTGACCGGGGATTTCGTGAAGAAACGTTTGCGCTCGAAGCAGGCTCGGAGACGCCTGTTCGAGTATGTGCCTCCTGAAGAAGCCTCGCCGCATCAACAGGGCCATCCAAAATATCCTACCCGGGTACATCAACTGAGCCCGCAGGTAGACCTAATTTCATGAACAAGTCAGAAGAATTAAACCAAGTTTTTCATATACAATGAATGGAAACAAGGTACTTTAAAGTTACCATGAATTTTGGCCTTCCCCCCCGTATTTAAGGGACATCTCTTTCCACAAACGAGTTTCGGGCGTTGTGATTTCCAAGATCTTCTGAACCCACCGGTCCAAGCCTTCTATCACTGGTGGGATCCATCGAGTTGCTGTAATAAACGAAGGTTGAAAGATCCATATGAACATGAAAGAATATTTAGTAGGAAAACATTTATTAAAGGGAACTTAAGAGAGCGGTTCCAAGCAACCGGAAAGGATGAAGTCATTGTTGGAATAATGTCACTGGTGGCAACTGCAACGAACAGTTCCATCCACCCACGGTTGTTGTCGTCATCCATGCTAGGCAGTAAAGCATGGTGGCCACACTTAAAAAGTTTTATCATTCCCTCTTGGGAGATTTTGGGGGAATAAAGATTCATCATATGATCTAGGGTTAGCTCCTCTCCAGTTTTTTGGCACAAACACCGAAGGCAGGCGATCGTCCTCAACACTGAAGGACTTACCTGTGCCAAGCACACTTGGTAGTGAAGGCAAAACTTCGTGATTACGGAATCAAGCTCTCCGCTCAAAGAAAACGCACCCAAAGTAAAGGGATACGTGAAGAAATATATAAAACCTTCTTTGGGAAGGGTCACTCTCTCCGATAAATCAGGAGCAATAATATTTAACTCAGGGAAACGGCAGTCCTCCTTCACAGCAAGAACACTGGAAAGGCGAATAAAAGAAGTTTATCTACTAACGGCCTATGTACGAGGGTTAGCAGTAGGAAATTTCTCTTTAAGATCCTTCGAAGTACTAAGCCTTCTTGGGATGATGGAACCCACTGTTGGAGGAACAGAATCCTCGGTTTTGTTCTTGCCCTTTGAAGAACTGGCACGTTTTGAAGAAGAAGCCATTGGAATAGAAGGTAGAAAAATTTCAGGTTCGAAGAAGATCAGAGAAAATTGGGAAACAAAGATGCAAGTTAGAAGTTTGAGAAATTATAAAGTATATAAAAGAAGGATGATGTGTAAAAGTAAAATTTTGGCGGCTAAATTTATGGCCATGATTACCTCGATAATCGGCAAAAGTTGTGATGAATCGTGGAATGACGCATGTTCGGGCCATTAAATGCTGAGAGGCAGGCGTCTAATCAACTGTCACTGGCCTTCAAAAGGTATTATAGTAATTTTTGCCAAAAGAGTGTTTCTACCAACTTCCCGGTAACACAAAGTTATGTCATCGGAAAGCAGGGGGAATATCTGTTTAGAGAAAAATACGACATGACACGTGGCCGCTTAAAGGAAGGACACGTAGAACACAAGATGGAGATGGCTACCGAACATATCTATTCTGCTTGTCACCGGAAGGGATAAAGATCATAAAAGGAGTAGTAAATACTTTGCGCCCGGTAACATTTAATACAGAATATTTTGCAGCATTAAGGATGATGGCATGTTACAAGGAATTTGGCATTTATGTCTAACGTTACATCTTCATCAATGACCCTCATAATTGATATTAAAGAAGGGGCATGATCCTAGGACTTCTTTCCCTAGACATAACTGTAAATAGAGAGCTCAATTATCATTGTAAGGCACAAATTTTCTGGCTAACTGACATTATATTCTATACAGCATTTTAATACAAGTTTATTCTCTCGCTTTTGATCTCATCATTGTTGTGCCCGGAAACCTTCTTCCCGGACTCATTAGCTTTGTTGTTTCATCTACATTCTAAGGTTAAGTAATTTATATTTCATCAGTTATTTCATTACTTGGGGCGAGATTTAGGGGGTGGGGAGGGAGGCAATGGAGGTAAAGGGAACAAGGGTGTCTGTAGATTGAGAATTGGGTCGTGGAACGTAGGTACATTGACGGGTAAATCTATAGAGTTGGTGAAGATTCTGCAGAAGAGGAGGGTCAATATAGCGTGTGTCCAGGAGACAAGGTGGGTAGGGTCGAAGGCGAGGGACGTGGATGGGTATAAACTTTGGTACTCAGGAGTCCAGAGAGGTAAGAATGGAGTGGGCATCCTGGTGGATAGGGAACTTAGGGAGTCTGTAGTTGAGGTTAGACGAGTGAATGATAGATTGATGATTATTAAGTTGGTGGTNCTCTACTCCTTCGGGGTTGGGGTAAGGTCTGCGTACATACTACCCTCCCCAGACCCCATTAATGGGATTCTACTGGGTTGTTGTTGTTGTTGTTGTCTAGAAACCACGAATAAATTTAACTATACCGTTTTTCGGATAAACAATAGTAATATATTGTAAATATATAGCTAATATCTTATTAACTTGAAGTAACAGTAACGATATAATTTATAATATTAGTATGTGAAGTTAAACACTTGTCTTTTAAGACTATTATACTTAAAGAAAAAGTGAAAAGGAAAAAGAAAAATTAACTTTTTTCATATTTGTATTCGGTTAAAAAGTTTAAGGCCTCTTATTAATTTGGCTTTAGGACACTAGTTTTATTAATTGAAATTGAATAACTCACTTTCTTGATCAGAATTTTGAAAAATAAAAGGCTTAGATGTCTAACCTCGAGAGTTTTGACCCTTGCAAGAATATCTTCGGGCACCTCGTATTTCT